>JACEGR010002226.1:0-136037 GCA_014170235.1 Listronotus bonariensis | reverse complement strand
GTTTACTCCAGCTTTAATGATGTTCTCTTCGCATTAAATGTCCCATTAAATCTAAAGTATTCAATTGTTAGCTTCTTTTTTTCCACTTAGAACCAAAACGATCTTTTAAAAATGTCAGATTTGGTTAAATAAAACTTGTTGAATTTTAGGAGAACATCTTATGCATAAATACTATTTAAAAAAAGTTTAAGGGGATGCCGTAGCACGTTAAATGAGCTAAACGCGATTCCCTGTCGTTTTTAAATATTTGTTTGAGAAAAAAGTTGTATATTAAAAAGTTTCTTAAAATGATCCAAAGATTATCGGAAAGTTGGTTATTTTTACGGTTTTGTAATTTTGGGAAATTTAATGTGTTAATTATTACCATTACCAAAAATCAATTAACTTTCCGATAATCTTTGGATCATTTTAAAAACTTTTCAATATACAACTTTTTTCTCAAACAAATATTTAAAAAACGGCAGCGAATCGCGTTTTAGCTAATTTAACGTGCTACGGCATCCTCTTAAATAACCAGTAGCAGCTTTGCCATGTATTAAAATAAAATATTTCTATTTAATTTTGAAAAATGGATATGTCTAGCTTATCATCTAGGGATCTCAATTATCATGGTCCTCTCGGCCTAAATTTTGCGTAACAGAAAAGAGAATATTACACATTTTACAGAAAAAAATTTGAAGCTCTAGTATTTTATTTTTTAAATAAATAAATGCAAATACTAATTATTGGCTGATACGAAAATCTGAATTCTTTCTAAATTAAATCCCAAAGAAAATAAAGAATAAAAAAAGGAAATCTACTTTAATCCTTGCCACTATTGTTACTTAAAAGAATAAGGCCGAAACTACACAAAAATATAAAATTTTTGTTATCATATTATCATCCATTAATACCCAAGAACTAGAGCACGTTTCTATGTCATTTTTCAATGATGGTTTACACACCCAAATGTTATTTCACAGAATAAACTATCACAGCAGTAATACCTACACTAAAAACCTAAACTTAAGTAGGGCACTTCGCACATGGGTCGGTAAAACCAAAGAATACCAATTCATAGAACCCCACAAGTGAGATTTCAGCGTACCCTAAAATTTTTAGTACCTACCGCGACCAACAGATGGCGAAAGTAGTACAATGTCGCTTTGCTAATACGATTACCATCAGAAATGTATAGCAGTCGCTGACGAGCAGTCGGCCCGATCAGTTAGAGTGAGGATATACGCAAAATTTAATAAAAATCAAATCCCTGATAAATGGTACTATCCATAAGATTATTAAATTTATGATTTCAGAATAGGATATATCGATGGGTTTTTGATAAAACATCGTAAGCGACATTCGTCAGTTTTACGGGAAACGTTTTTTTTTTCATTGGCTTTATTTCAGATGAAGATATGTTCTATATTGGTTCGGCGGTTCATTTAATTAATGGTAGTTATTTGGGTACACGCCAAAAAATAAATTAATAGTACCAAAAAACCAAAAAAAAAATAAAGCAAGTAGAGAACTAAAAATCGACGTTTTGGTGGCAAGTCTGCCACCGTTGTCAAGATAAATTAAATAAAAATAAAAAATTTAAAAATTAACTATTATTTAGGTTTAGAATTTTAAAATTTTTAGCTTTTGTTTAGGAGATTCTGAAAATGTTGACATTAAATGTTAAATATGTTTGTTTTGTAATTCAAATTAAGAAGAAATCTAAAATAAAAACATTCAGATCTCGGTTTTTCTTTAAAAATAACGCGATGGGAAGAAAAATCGTTTCCCGTAAAATTGGCGAATCTCGCTTACGATGTTTTGTAAAAACGCATCGATATATATCCTATTCTGAAATAATAAATTTAATAATCCTATGGATACTGGGTCCATTTATCGGGGATTTTATTTTTATTAAATTTTGCGTATATCCTCACTCTAACTGATCGGGCCGACTGCTCGTCAGCAACTGCTATCAATTTCTGATGGTAATCGTATTATCAAAGCGACATCGTACTACTTTCGCCATCTGTTGGTCGCGGTAGGTACTAAAAATTTTAGGGTACGCTGAAATCTCACTTGTGTGGTTCTATGGATAGGTATTCTTTGATACTGTCGAAAGCTCGTCGAATCTCGGTTTCGTCGCTGTTGCATTGACCCATATGCGGAGTGCCTTTATACTTAAACTACAAATATCCTAAAATAACTTATATAGGTACACTGAAAAACCAGTGCTGATGAAATATTACTTCTGAATCAGCCTCTAAAATTATAGAATCACCCAAGAATTCTCTGAATTTCTATAACGAATTTATTACATCCTAATTAGTTTTCGCCTTTCCATTACTACTACCGCCATTTAAAACATGTCCATTGGCCTTTCCATTAGCAAGACCATTGGCGTTTCCATTAGCATGACCATTGCATTTTCCATTAGCAATCGTACCATTCTGCAAGGATAGTGTTGTCATTTTCCTCTCGTTTTTCCTTTACGGCGTCCTTGATGATTGTTGTCTGTGGTTTTTCTCTATGTAAGCTCTGACGTAGAAAGATCCGAAAAGATAAATGAAATAGCCTGCTTGGATTGTCAGTAGAACGTTAAATAGTTTTGGATAGGAACAGTCACGTGGAATTGCTTGAGCGTTGTGGACCAAGATGATGGCAAATTGGACCTAAAAAATTAGTAATTTCGATTACAAAAAAGTAACACTTTGAAGACAAAGGGAAATAGTTCCTAACGGTCGCAAGAGTTTACGAAATTTAATCTCTTTTTTTTGACAGATAAGAGAAGAATTCCTGATTTTCATGTTAAACACCTGGACTCTCCCACTGACGCTTTTTCGAAAAATGTATCCTGTACTATTCGCTCACCGAGTGTGTAACTAGGACGTCTAAAGAGACAGGAAAATTAATCGACATCAGAGACAAGAATGAGACGAGTAACTGGTCCTAACAATTTGTCCATTGTACTTATCTCTTTCTGGTTTAACGCAAGTTCCAATAAATATGTCTTTGTCTTTCATCATGGCAGGCTATCGTAGATGGAGCAATCATCGCTTTGCCCTGGTTGCCAAGTTGTTTACAATTGCTTCATGTAAACTTTAATGTCCTTTTTTGGCTCACATCTAATTAAGAGAAAGAAAATATACCATGAATCGAATATTTTTAACTTGACAAACGTTGCCGCAGGCAGTTACGCCAAAATGTTAATCGATATTTGTGTTTGATATTTTTCAATGGCCGATTTGTTTGGACAGTTTGTTTACATTTTCTGTGATTTATTGTGTTTTGTGGTTTTTTACACTTAATTGGACTTTGAATATTGACTTTTATTAGTGATCACAGTGTATATATTAAATTTGTTCTTTTCAACAGATAATTTAAGGTAATATTGAAATGGTTATCTGTAAGAAAAAATCTTTATAAAAACCAAATAAATGACATTTTTAATAAGGTGTGTGTAATTATTGAACTAAACCCCAATATTTTATATTAATAGGAAACAAAAACAAATACCTAACATTAAGGGCAAAAATAGCACAGCTATATAATTTGAATTTGGCGGGCAAACGATAAAGTCGACTCACGCGCCACCTGCGTTTACCTGCCTTGAAGACAGACAAGGAAGGCCCAGCAGCTATCTCTCTCTCGGATAATTTATTTACATTTAGTTGCTCGTCTCATTGTTGTCCTCGATCATAATTCGACGATGCTTTGGCTCGTCTCGACGGCCACCAATCTGTGAAAGGCTCTCTGTTCGCAGAAGGCATTGTTGCCAAACTATTGAAAGTTTAGGCATATGTTGGGACGATATAAATATTTTATTTAACCACACTTAATACTATATTTGGCTTTTTAAGAAAATAATGTAATATGCGGTAAAATAAACTCACTTTAGGAAATTCAAAATATCAACAATAACAAAATTAAAACAGGTACCTTGATCAAATATTAAATATCGAAATAAAATGGTGTATAATAAATTAGGATTATTGGAATGAAAACTGACAACATCTTAAAATCAACACATTTTTTTGCCCGCATTTTTTTCGTCGAGGTACACTCGCTGGGCGAACCGTAATGACTCCATGGTAATTAACACAGAAACCAAAAGTCTTCCCTACTAAAATTATTATTATTGGTTTATGGCAACTTTTTATGTCTTAAATAAGTTTGTTTTCCTATTTTTTCTTAAGTACTAAACAAAAAAGTTTAGTATATGGCATTTATAAAATCGCAATTAAATGGACTTTAAAATGAGGTATCACTCTTACCTCTTCCCGTTTAAGATTTTGGGGGTTGCTGTCACCAATCATAGAGAGTTAAATTTAATTTAATTGAAAACAAGCGTATAAACTGTCTTTCTAAGAAACAAAGTTTATGTTTGAAAAAAGGTCTAATTTTGCGACAGTTACTGTCAAAAAATAAGGGAGATATTTTTTTATATATAAGGAAAGTAGGGCTTTATCAAGGTTAGTTTATATTTATAAGGTTGCGACATATCCTCAACTTTTAGGCGGTTCGAGGTAGGGGACGCAAGGAAGGGCACTTCTCGGAGAAAAGTTGGCAAGACTGGGTAAAAATCAAAGCTGATGATCAATCCAGTGGCGTCTAGAATTTGCGCATTTCATTTGCATTGTTTTGGAAGTGATATTTGTTGAAAGATGTAATTCCAAATGTTTTTTATTTAAAGTAAAAGAATTTACAACTTAGCAATAATTAAAAACTGTTGTGTAAACGGTTGTTCTACTAATACAATAAACTGTATATCTCCGGCACTGAACAACATGGCCGAAAAATGGGAGATGTGACGTTATAACACGTCAAAGCAATATGGCCGAATGTCATGACCTTATATAGACCGACTTTGGGGTTTTATTTTAATTTATTTTCTAAAGTTTATATTATTGCATTTTTTTCAAATTTTCTATAGAGGCTGACATATTAAGTGCAGAGTAATATCAAACTGTCCAATTTGTAGGATTATAGAGTACTATCTAAGACCTTCTATAGTCCGGACAAGTTTATAAGAATATTTTGTAATCCGACAAATTAAAAATCAAAGAATCAATGGTGATGGGTGCATGCAAGCTAAAACCTGTTTAATCAGGTATTAGCACGAACGTACTAAAATAAAATGGACATCTAAAAGTACTAAAATGAAATGACCCCCTTATGATGACTGACATGTGGGGGCAGTTTTGTAGTGGCGATACGTAATTCTGGTAATTTCCCTATAAAGTAACTAACATTTCAATGTTGCCACTTGACAAAAAAAAAGTAATGGGTATTGAATAATTTTCTTCTGAAAACTGTATCTTCACAGACGCTGTAATGTAATTCGGCTCGAAGGACCACATTTGTTGAATTTATATCACTTCTATTGATTTTTTTCGGATTATATTTAAAATAAAAATTATTTGACTTTTTATTTATTTATTTATTTTATATTTATTTTAATTTTCATAACAACCACATAAATTATTACAGAATACGAAAAACGTAGGAACTAGTTACAAAGGTTGAATCTAAACAGGTATTTTTTTATTTTTTTATAAAATAATGCAGTGTGTTTTTATAATATCAAAGAAATTATATTTTATAATATTATATAATATAACACTGATTAATACATTAAAAATTCTAAACATTTCTTAGAGAAATTATCAAACATAGATATTGATCCAAATAATACACTGGTAAGTTTTGATGTTGTTAGTTTATTCACAAATGTCCCAGTGAATAAAACATTAAACATTGTTAGAAATAAATTAGAAAATGATGTTCATCTTGGCGAAAGAACAAAATTAAGCATAAACACTATTCTTGAACTTTTAACTTTTTGTGTCAAAACAACATATTTTCAATATAACACTGATTTTTATAAACAAACCTCTGGCATGGCTATGGGTTCACCTTTATCACCTTTATTAAGTAATATTTTTATGGAAAACTTTGAATCAAATTTTGTAGAAAATTATCAATATAAACCTTTAGTTTGGTGGAGATATATAGATGACATTTTTTCTATATACCAACATGACGAACACTATTTAAATAATTTTTTAACACACAATAATACACAAGAACCAACAATTAAGTTTACGTTAGAAAAAGAAAACAACTCACAACTACCATTTCTTGACATTTTAATAAAAAAAAGATTTAAACAATTTTTTACAGAAAACCTACACATACAAATAGATACTTAAATTTTAACTCAAATCACCCAATAATGGTTAAAAAGGGAGTTGTAAAAAGTCTATTTGATAGAATTAAAGTCATTTGTTCTAATCAAAATATAAATATTGAAAAAGATTATTTTAAAAATATTTTAATTCAAAATAATTATCCTCTTGATTTTATAAATAATTGTTTCCTTGAATTTGAAACTCCAGTTATAAGACAAAATCAAAATAGACCTATTACAAATTTATTATTACCATACATTCCCGGACTATCAAATAAAATTCAACGAATAGGGCATAAATTTAATATTCGCACAATCTTTAAAACACAAAACACAATCAGATCTCAATTAACAAAAACAAAACCATACAACTTAAATGAAAATACAAAAATGTCATTTATAAAATACCTTGCGAATGCAATAAATTTTATATAGGTGAAACTTGTAGACCATTAGCCAAACGCATAAAAGAACACAGATCATACATTAAAAACACAGAATTTCATAAATCAAAAATCTGCCAACACGCATTTGATAACAATCATAGAATAAACTGGGATGCTTCGAGCATTTTAGCAAAGGAAACTTGTTCTAAAAAACGCAAAATCAAAGAAAGTGCGTACCTATATATTATTAAATAAAGATAATTGTGTAGCATCAATTTCAGTTAATTTAAATAACACTTGGTTGCCTTTGCTTGATACTGAAGTATCTTCAGGAAGACTAAAAATTAACTAACTATTCACCTTTTTGTAAAATAAACAATCAATACACCAGCAACCAGTTATCTATGTCACTATGACACTATAACCAAACAAACATGTTTTGACACTTAATGTCAAAGTTTTTCAGATTTTCAGAATATCCCAAAAAAACAGAAAAATAGTGAATTTTAAAACCTAAATAATAGTAAATTTTTATTTTTATTATTTTTATTACATTTATCTTGACAACGGTGGCAGATTTGCCACCGAAACGTCGATTTTTAATTATCTTTCTACTTGTTTAATATTTTTTTGGTTTTTTAGTACTTTCAATTTTATTTTGGCGTGTACCCAAATAAATACCATCTATTATATTTTTTTTGTTGCGTAATTTTGTAAAACTAATAAAAACAATACACATTACTTTTTTGTCAAGTAGCAACATTGAAATGTAAGATACTTAACAGGGAAATTACCAGAATTACATATCGCCACTACATTTCAGCCATTATTCTTTGCCATAAATATTTGTAGTATATACTATTTTAGTACGTTCGTGGGCAATTTTAAAAAGTAAAGACATTTATTTATTTGCCAAAATTTTTAGGTATAATCATCAGCAATGAGTCTGTCGGATTACAGAGGTCGCCGGATTGGACAGGGTTCGGACAGGTCCACTGTGCTTTAAATATTCATATTCACTTCTTTTCGTTCTTTTTGTGGTACTTACCAGTTGTAATTTAGTAACATATTTTTTCCACCATAAATATTTTTGCACTTCGGGACCAAGAGACGCTAGAAAATAGTAAGCGTATAGAATGATGTGAATAAAAGAGTTGATTAGACCCAAGAGAGATCCGTGACCACCTAAAAGGTAAAAAATTATATTAAGAATTAATATATAAAAAAGTTGTTTAGAATGAAAAATAACTTTAGAATATGCAATATTGTTTACTTTTTTATTTTTTTTTCTGCGAAAATCGAGAAAATTTAAGTTGTACATTATTGCATTGTACATTCTTCTGGTTTTGATAACAATAATTTTATAAAGTTTATTTTAAACTGTCCTATGACATTTAGGATCATGGAATGTCGTGACTAATGTACAAACATAAATTTTTAGCATTATCGCAATAAAAAAAATCAAAAATGTTTTTTTGTAAATAAACAAAATTACATATTTAGAAATTATTTTTAATCCTTAACATCTTTTCTTTATAATAATTTTTGATATTACCGAAAATACAGATACTTTATTCTTAAGCAAAAATTGCATTTTTGGCCAAGATGATTGATACAATTATTTAAAATCTAATGGCTGCTTTTTAGGTTTTGGACTATGCAAAAAACATTTTTTTGTAAAATCAATAATAAAAATTTCCCATCTGACGCCAACTTACGTAGACCCAGTGTATATTTTAATATATTAAAATATTTAATAAAAAGTTTATTACCTGGTGTGAATGTGGCTCCAATGTAAGAACAAATAGGCATCAAAGAATGATGATAAATATGAAGGAACGTCACCTGGTTGTATTTCTTTCTAAGTACGAAAAACACCGTGTCCAAAAGGTCTGTTAATTTTACCATGTAATACACCCAAACTGCTCTTCTCATCTGCGAAAGATAAACATAATTAAAAACAAAAATAACGGTATAAAAATTTGAGGTGTACTGACCCTTAATGCTGATTCTGACCCTGAATAATCCACTGGTTCACAAGCGTAACTGTATGTCGTGCCCCAGCCACACTGAATTCCCTAAAAAAATTTAAAAAAAAAGGTTTTAAAAATAAATAAAATGTTAGTGGGTTACTTGCATATATTTTCCTAAAAATAACGCTTAGCATTTAAGTAATACAGTGCCTCTATCGGATACTCCTTGAAGCCTTTTGGGGCACTATGACATTTGTTTGTCGTTTTGTTTGATACCGTTGCAGTGTCGTTTTTTATAAATATTTTTAATGATTTATTAAAGAAATGCACTAAAAAAATGAAGAAAGTCAGGTTACAACTCAAAGGCGCAACTAGCCCCTGGATTTTGGGAGGGCTTAGATCCCAGTTTATAGAATATATTTTCCGAAAAACACTTATATGTTTTAAATTCTCAATAAATTTGGGGGGGCAAATTGCCATTTTTAGGGAGGCTAAGCCCCCTAGCCCCCTCGAATTACGCCCCTGTTACAACTTGTGTTAAGTGTTTTAGTGGTTGTCATCATGATTTTCGTTTAAATTTCTGCTATTATGAAGAAAAATGTACAAAGTTGGTCATCCTAACCTAAAATCGGCTAATTTCTGTAAATATTCTTTGCCAAATTGGTTATAGATACCCATATTTATCATCTGAGTAGCTTTACAGTGACGCATACAGAGCGCTCCCGAGTAGCTCAGGAGCATTTCGTTCTACTTTATGGCGTTCCAGTGACGGAAAGTGTTATGCACCTGAGGCTACTTCGTTTTCTTTCCCCTTGCCTCTCATGCACTAGTCCCTCTTTTTGGTTTTTGTGCTTCAAACGTGTTTTTTTATGGTTAAGGATGGATTTTTAAAATTATTTATTTAAAATGGAATTAGATATGAAAAAGAGATTATTATTATAAAGCCAAGAAAAGTTAAATAAAACAATTATTTTTTTTTAAGTTATCTCTTTTTGCTTGTCTAGGGATGCGTTCCAGTGACTAACTTTTTATAGCAGATCAAGAGCTTCAAGCCCTGGAGCTTAACGCACAAAAATTTTCGTCGCTGGAAAGCTACTCTAAGTGGCTTTCCAGTGACGCAAATAGAAGCGCTTCCAAGTAGCTCAGGAGCATTTCGTTCTACTTTATGGCGTTCCAGTGACGGAAAGTGTTATGCACCTGAGCTACTCCGTTTTTCTTTCCCCTTGCCCCTCATGCACCAACCCCTCTTTTGGTTTTTGTGCTTCAAACGTGTTTTTATGATTAAGGATGGATTTTTAAAATTATTTATTTAAAATGGAATTAGATATTAAAAGAGATTATTATTATAAAGCCAAGAAAGGTTAAAAACAACGAAATTTTAAAAAAATTTAAATTATCTCTCTTTCCTTGTCTAAGGATGCGTTCCAGTGACTAACTTTTTATAGCAGATCAAGAGCTTCAAGCCCTGGAGCTTAACGCACAAAAATTTTCGTCGCTGGAAAGCTACTCTGATTGACCGTGTTTCCTTGTCTAAGCGTTCCAGTGACTAACTTTTTAGAGCAGTTCAAGAGCTTCAAGCCCTGGAACGCAATTCTTCAAATAACCGAAACCGTTTTAATGGCATATTTTCAGGAACTGGTAAGTTATTGATTTTATTTTTAATACATATGTTTGTATAAACTTAATCTTTATTGTGAGAGAAATAAAATTGGATAAGCAATAAAATTTCCATACTAGCGCATTAGGGCATTATAAGCGGGCATTATCATAATGCCCGCTTATAATGCCCTAGGTGTGATAGCAGGTATTATTGCTACCATAACATATTCCGTTTCTAAGGTATTACAGATCAGTAATAGATGGGCTAAACATAAAGAATATTTTGTCATTATTTACATTTTAAGCAGAACTAATTCAGACATATAACTTAGACTGTATGTAAATTCTTACCTCATTAACTAACCAAATATTCGCTACAACTTGTAAAATATTGTACACCTGTATAGGACGTTCCAGCTTGAACGGTTTTCGGTTTTCATCAAAGAAGGTCCTAGTTTTGTACAGAAATATATATATCCTAACAGAAGAAGTGATAGTTTTCCTAGACTGCCCACCATAAACCAGTCTTTGGTGTAATCATCTGAAAAAAAGAATTATATTGGAAAAATAAAGTAAAATTCAAGGGATTCTAAAGCCGGGTCCAGACTTGCAACAATTCGCCGTGCTGCTCCACGCCGCATTCCCCGCCCATAGCGCGGACGTGGACGGAATTTATGTCATTTCAAGGGTTTGACTTTTTGTTTGACCTCCGAACAGTGCGGACGTGCGTAGAGGACTACAAAGTTCTTCCCGGAGTGGCGGATAGAGGTGTCGTACGAACGTTTTTTACCTTCGGGGATCAAGATTCACGCTAAATTGACGGCATCTTTCTTCTGGATCTAAGCGCTGTGAGCGAATATTCCTATAAGCTGATGGTATCCTATTTGGTGGTGAACACGAGGTATTTCTCAAATGGCGGGAAATAGATGGGCGTGCCATGGGAACTGTCAGTAGTGAAAGTGAAGGTTATACGTAAAACCAGTAGCAGATCTTGGTTTGACAGTCAACAATTTATGCATTGCATTGATTGTTGAATTATTTGTCTTCTTTTTGGAATTTCTGGGAGCTACGAGCTCGATTATCCAGATTTTCCGCCGACGAAGCCCTGGAAAGCATAGTCCGGAAGGGGGAAAGTGGTGGATTGGACCTGAAGGGACCAAAACCAAAAAAAATATTAATAGAAATAGAATTTCAAGGGCTTGACGAATGGTTTGCCGGTGATTCAGAGCTTGTCGGTTTTGGCATCAAAGGAGCGCGCAAATAGGTTAGTTAATTTAGACGAATGTTTGGCGGATTGTTGCAAGTCTGGACGCGGCTTGAGAAATACATTTCTGTGTCTTGCGCTACCCTCCCAGAGATTAATCGTAAACAAACAATATACAGGGTGTCTCTAAAAGGTGCGGAAAAATGCTACCAGAAATTCCTAAGGCTAAAATCTGACGATTTAACCCAACTTACCTACCTTAGTTCAAAAATTGATGATTAAAAAGGGTGTTTTCTAGTTTGGGAACTTCTCGTTTGGGCACCTAATAAAATATTACCTGATCTGACCCTTTTTATTATGGTTTGGTCCCCTGGACAAAATGCATAATAATTTCCTCTCGTTTTGTACCCTAAAGGTGTGCATACAGGGTGTTCATTTAAAAACTTTCCACTCAAGTTATCTTCGAAACGAGACAGATTTGAGGAAATCGCCGAAACACGTCAAGATATTTATTGAGGGGGAACGTTTTTACAAAAAATTGGACGGCGCCCCTTTAACCCCTTAACCACCAGGGCCACCACCCCAAAATTCTTAAACGAGAAGGCGGGTCGAGTGATACATCATTTTAAAGCTCCTGACGAGTACTTTATAACCCTAGAATATGAAGTCAATATCTTTACCTATTACAAAATTGCGGTACTTTAAAAATTACCTAAATACCTGATTTGGATGGCCATATTTCCGAAACTAATAAAGTTAGATGTACTTAATGTGGTATTTTCTTAAAGCTTATTTAATGATCTTTTTAATGGTAAAATAATATACAGGGTTCTTAAATAAAAAAATATGTACTTTTTCTTCTACCCTGTATATTACTACCAGTATCACCATTAAAAAGACCTTTAAAAGAGCTTCAAGAAAACACCCCATTAGGTACATCTAACTTTATTAGTTTCGAAATATGGCCATCCAAATCAGGTATTTAGGTAATTTTAAAGTACCGTCATTTTGTAATAGGTGAAGATTTTGTAAAAACGTTCCCCCTCAATAAATATCTTGACGTGTTTCGGCGATTTTCTCAAATCTGTCTCGTTTCGAAGATAACTTGAGTGGAAAGTTTTTAAATGAACACCCTGTATAATTTAATAATTTAGACAGACATATTCATTCTTCAGTTTACATGAGCGATATAATGCATATTAGCCAAATGCGAATTTTAATGAAACCCATGTGTAAAGACTCTTAAATCGATGTCAGTCTTATTGCATTACAATAGTTGTGTTATTATTACAAAGTAGGTATAGGGGGGTCATGGTAATTTCTGGTAAGCAAACCCTTTTTTTTAATTAATTCCTTAATTAAACCCAAGATTAATACACACTTAAATTCTATTTCCAACTTTAATGTAACAAACAAAAAGAAATAATTATGCATTTTCGTCGAGGTGACAAAACTCGAAAAAAGGTAAAATAAAATTTGTTAGGTTAAAGTGACCACATTTTCAATCATAGAAATCGGGACAAAGGGAAAAAAATGCAGTTTATTTCATCCCCTAAATTTTTTTGAATGGCCAAAAAAAAGGTCCTAACCTTTCAAATGTTTCAACAGGAAACGATAAATAAAATTCATCGGTCAACTCATTCATACAGTTTATGTTTATTTTTGATTTCCTAAAATTTTTAAAGCGGAAAAAAAAGTCCTGACCTCCACAAAAACCTTGTGTTTTGTTGGTTTCCACCAGTCCCACCAAAAATCGGGACATTTTCAAAAATCGGCGGAACGCGGGATAGTCCCGCCAAAAACGGGAATAAACCTTTTAAAGTTACAGAGTGCCAAAGGTTCAATTTGGTTTTTAGTGTTTTATAAATTATTTTTGTAAATATAAGGTGTATTGTTACACTATTCGATTAAAGGGGGTTCTGGGAGCTAAACAATTACAATCTGTTATTAACTTTTTTCGCAACCCTAGAGTGTGCCACCTGTAGTATTATGTAGGCTTTTAAAATAAAATGAATTTTTGGGCCTCTTTGTATTAACCTTTTCAACAATTTTTTTATTTTCTAGTTTATTGTTCCCGAAAAAGGTATGTGTACGTGCTAAAAGTTTATTTGAGCAGTCATTCCAGAGATATCTGGAAAAAAACACCTTCTGTATCGAGAGATCCAAGCTATTTAGAATAAGATGTTGATCATTAATTCCTAGTTGTACAAAGCAGGTTCAAACTCAGTTCAACTGAACTGAGGTCGGGCCACTTTGAACTTTCCGTAAAATCTCAATATAGCTGTCAGTTTCAAGGAATTGAAAGAAATTAAGATTTTACAGAAAGTTCAAAGGCCTGACCTTAGTTCAGTAGAACTGAGTTTGAACCTGCTTTTACAACTGGGCCTAAGAGTGTATAGAAGGAACAGTTTAAAAATGTAAATTCGGTGCTCTTTGATAAGAAAAAAAATCACAAAAAGTTTAAAGCAAATAAATCGGCATGCTTGTCTTCGCGGCCGCCTTTGCTATATTTCTTTTTATGATATGCCGGTTAATGCAGCTGGTCATCGCACTATGGGATAGAAATTAATTTTTGGTCAAAATTCTGAAACTTATCAATCTAACTTAAAATGAGGTGCTTTTTACTGGAAAAATAATGAAAAAATATTATAAATTATTACAAATGCTTTTTGGAAACCTAAAACTTATTATATGTTATTATAAATTTACATCCCCCTTAACATTATTATTTTTTATTGTACAAAATAAACTAAAATGTCAGCTTGTTTGGTTAATTCGGTAGTATTCTAATCAGTAATCCGATGGTTATTATCTCATATGATATACAGTATACAGGTACGACAATAGGTATGATTTTTTAAATGGAATACCCTGAATATTATATCACCACCAAAAAAATCTTTTAAAATGCTCTAAAAAAATACTACATTTGATGTGTCTAGCTCCATTAGTTTCGGAAATATGACCATCCACATCTGAAAAATAGTTTTAAATTATTCTTAGAAGCGTAATAGAGATACATCTTCCCAACTTTCTTTATTTTTTAACGTATAAAATAAATAAAAACCTGTTTTGTTGGGTAGATTCTTTAGAATCCATATCTTTCATCAGAATGCTTTTATCTTTTAGGATATACAGTGTAGGACAAAACATATTAATTTTTAAAATGGAAAACCTTGTAAATTAAAAAAAATCTTGTATCTGTCCTTATACTCAGAAGTAGCAAAAAGTAGGAAGGCAATTGTAAGTACAAAAACTGATAAAGAAAAAGGTAAAAAATCTTTGACAAAAGTAGCGAGACTTCGCGAGACTGCATCGGAAACACAACAATAGCTCTTATTATTTAAACTCTTTTACTTTTTTAGTAAACAAGGCTAATAATAAACTAAGTAGATTAAATGTTATATATTTATGTTAACTTAAAATACAATTTCAAGTTTCTTATTACCCCAATAGAAGTCGTCATATCCTTTTATAATTTTGACGTACATGTAGTTTGGAGTATCTACTTTGAAATACACAGCATGAGTCATTAAAGTTTCAAAATTGCTTTTGGGCCAAAATAATGGGTTTCTACCCCCATAGTGTATCGGCGCGTCGCTGTAACGGATAGCGGCGCCTTTGTATAAAATAGTCCGATTGCAGGCGGCTTTTTTTATGTTTCTTTGTATTATTTTCAAAGGGTACCGAATTTGCGTTTTTAAAATGTTCTTACTATAAATCCTTAGGTGATATTAAGAAGAAGAAACAACAAACCAGTTGCCCCAAAAATAGGCTAAATTCAAAATCCATACGTTAAAATTTTGTTTGTAGGATTCCAGGGACAATTTTAAATATATTTTACCATAATTATTCTTAAATATGCTGATTTTTGTGTTGAGAAATAACTAATTGGCTAACCAACTGAAATCAAAACAATGCTTTTATATGGCATTATATTTTTCTAGTACTTTGCAAATATTGACTAAGTACCTCATTTAAATAAACTGTCATTAGCCTTGGGATTCCTTAAACGAATACTTTATTAACTAAAACGAGATAATTTACCATAATTAATTTCAATAATGACCCATTAATACCGGAACAATCATCTAGAAATTCTAAATTATGAAAACTTTTCCAATTGCAATATGATGAAATGATATTTCCATAAGTTTGGGTGAGTTTTTCTACAGGATGTCCGATAAAATGTGAAAAATTTCTTAGATATTGGCTCCTTAAAGTTCCAATAAAATTAAGTTTTTAGACATAATTATTGAACCACGAGGTATATTCCAATTTTATTTCACCAAATTTAAAACCAAGTAAGACACTCATTAACCCTTTTATACGTTCTACCGGATGTTACTCCGTCGAGCGGGACATAGGGAATCCCATGTAAATTTTGAAGTAGTCAAATATTGGCTCCCTAATTATTTTAGAAGAAAATATAATAAGGATTTTTTTAAAGAGCATGAAAAGTTGTACCTAGTGTACAAATTTCAGCTCTTCTTAGTCCGCCAGCTAAGAGATAAATGCTAAAATAAGTTACGAATCTCTTACCCGCCTTGTATTATTAGAAGTTTATAATAAAATACTAGAAAAATTATTTAACCTCTTACGCTTAAGTTGCCAGATCAATGTCACATCATTTTTAAATATTGAACTACTTAAATTAAAATCACTATTATAAAATGGTTTTACCAGGGAAATAGTTATCGAAGAATAGCGGACATGTTTGCAGCCTATTTTCCCAATAGGCCAATACCAAGCTAAATCAACAATAAAAAATTTAAAACTACAGGCACAGTAATCAATAATTGCAAATGTGAAGAAAATCGACGTGATCTTTCGCCAAACGATTTTTTTATGGGGACATTTAAAAACTAAGCTACCAATAAAAAATATGAAAATTTAGTCCAGCTAAGGAATGCTATTTCCGCTGAATGTGCCAGAATATGGATGTACCAACTAGCCAACGTAAGAAATGAGTTTTATAATCGTTTGGGTTATTGTCTGGCAGTTAATGAAGGAATATTTGAGCCATTGATTAAATCCTGATATTTTCGTCATAAATTGATTTCTAAATGTAGAAAAATTTGTTTTATTGTCTTGCGTAACTGTGAGTGCATGTGTTGGAATTAGCTGTAAACTAAAATGAAATGCGAGGATTCTTTTTAAAATTCCCGTATAAAATTGTTCAGTTTTGGCAATGACATTATAAATTAATGATCTAAATTTTCACTGATAAATCGATATGGTGTTTTTATTGTTGATTTCTAGAGTACAGGGTGCATAATGAGATACTACGTTGCAGAAGTATTAAGCAGTTTACTCTTTACTGGTTGGTTGAAAAATGCTCAAATTTTCATTTTGGGTGGCACTTACTGTGCTGTTCAATAAATCCTAATAGCATTTTTTTCTAAAATAATTAGAGGAGCCAATATTTGACTACTTCAAAATGTACATGGGATTCCCTATGTCCCGCTCGACGGAGCAACGCCCGGTATATTTTTGATAACTTTTTTACAAACCATTAATTATTGACTTAAATTAGGTACTCTTCATACATGTCGCTAATTCTAGTCGTTTTCGAAAAAGCCCTAAAAGTGAGAAATTTTAATTGAGGGCTTTTAATGAAGTTAACATGTTATAATATTTTCAAGACAATATGACAATCGTAAATAACAATGTGCTAAAAAAAAGAGTCGGAATTTGGAGAATAAATGTTTTAAGTAATGATATAGAAAGATTTGCGAACTATATTAGCCAACTACACATCAATACACCCTCGTAAATTAAAAACCTGTCGTTTAATACAGCTTATTAGTATTTTCTAATAACCAATATTAACA
This sequence comes from Listronotus bonariensis, assembly GCA_014170235.1. Classification (NCBI taxonomy): domain Eukaryota; kingdom Metazoa; phylum Arthropoda; class Insecta; order Coleoptera; family Curculionidae; genus Listronotus; species Listronotus bonariensis. The sequence goes on along the minus strand of JACEGR010002226.1, from coordinate 118,872 downwards.
GTGTTTCCAATACAGCCAAGCGGAACAAGTAGCCGATTATTAAAAATTTACCGCTAAGTTTAGTTGACGATTAATTCTGTTTTTAAAAATATAATGTGAAAAACCTCGATATATTTAGTAGTAAAAGGATAGTATTATACTATGAATCTTTAACTTGACCAAACTCATATTTATCTTGTCCGTCAGTGCCGTATTATCCATTAGGCTGACTAGGCTACAGCCTAGGGCGCCATGAAAAAATAGGCGCCAGACAGGGGAGTAATAGGCGGTAGACAGGGAAGTTTCTAAAAAGTTTAGGTCGGGTGGGGATTAGAACTAATTTTTCTGCGGGGATATAAATAAAATAGACGCGAAAAGAGAGAATGACCTTTGTTTTGACTGAAATGGAGGTAAGGACCATTTTCTTTTTTTTTTTTTTAGGAAAATAGACGCTCTGGGAATTCTAGCCTAGGGCGCCTCATACCCTTAATACGGCCCTGTTGTACGTCCAGATCTTCTGACTTTAGTTTCATAGACCATTTATGGGACATGATTGGTAAAAAAATACCCAATTTAACTCATGAGTTACCATAGACCCCCATCGTCGAGCTGTGGGAGATCTATCGCTCTTCTATAGATACTTTTACGGCTTCTGCTCTAACGAATTATCCAGTATAGTCCCTCCTCTTGCAGCTCCCAACAGAGAAACTCGTGGTGCCGCACGTATGCATCCCTATACGGTCCAATTGGACAGGCCCCGAACTTCCCATTTCGTTCGCTCTTTTATCCCTAGAGTGTCTAGACTGTGGAACCTACTGTCAGCGGAGGTCTTTTCTTCCCCCCAAATCTTCAAGTATTTAAGTCCCGTGTTAACAAACTTTCGCTTACCTTGCTTTAGACACCCACGGTACGTTAGTATTTGGGCTTTAGCCTTCGTGGATTGTCCATAGATAAAAAAACATAGACCAGGCAAGAGCTTTAGCATTTTTGCAATCGAAAATTATCATTTTTTTTTAACAATAAAAATATCTTATAAACCATTTAATATTTTTAAAACTTTTTTAGGAGTTTAAAAGTAATCATAAGGCAACTGTTTATGCAAGACAGAAATCATAATGTTTTTATAATGGATATTGCATTCGGGACCGGATTTTTAGGGGGAACAAGCGGGGCACTGGCCCGGGGCCCCCACAAATTAGAAGCCCCCACAAACGAATGTATGGGCCTCCAAAAAAATGTTAAAAGGTACATTGATGAGGACCTTTTTTTGTCTTTTGGTCTTTAACTCTGTGGGGGTACAAAAAATACAATGCCATTACTTATAAATTGATGAGGACTTTTTTTTTGGATACAAAAATCCATTCACTTTTACTTTCAGGGAGCCCCCACACCTCTGAATACGGGCCCTGATTGCCTTTATTTTTAATCAACTTGTCAAAAAAGTTCTTTTTAAATATTTAATAAAACTATGGGTAAAAGCAGAGTTTCTTTATGAGAAGGGGTTTAGACATTAGCAAGACCGGGGATAGCTTTTGTCAGGGACGTGAGGGTGTGCGAATTACGATTTCGGTTGGCAGTTCTGCTCAAAGTTGGTAGCATTATCAGCTGATGACAGAGTCGTGCCTTGTCGAAGCTTTGTTCAGTAAAAACTGTGGAAATGTGCCATTTTCATTTTGGTTGTATATTTTGCAAGGATTTCCAGTTGTTAATGTTTTTGGTTTCTTTGGAGACTTCACATATTATTGGTTCGGACTCGTTTTATTTTAGAGATTTTGATAGTGTTTAGTCGAATAGTTTTCAGTCATTCGTGTTTTTATATACATATGATACTGATGAGTGTCCGCTAATTAATGGTACACAGAAAAACCACAGATTTCTTATGCGAATATACCCATTTAGGATTTAAACAAACATACCTATATCCAAAAATTAATGATAAGGAAGATACGGGATGTTAAAGGGATATAAATATTTTTTATTCATGCATTTCGATAATGTCTGATATGTTTTAAACATTTTAATAAAAATCGGTATCCAGAAGTTTTTAGCTATTAGCTATTTATATCTGAGCAGTTGTAATTAAATTATAGCTAATACGATGTTATTGAAGGTGCATACTTTCGGGTGCACTGAACAACTAAAACGTGAATACCTTAAAAACGGTTTCAAGACCGATTCTTACTAAGTATACCTTTTTTGTGCAAAAAAATAGAGAAGCTTACTAGTTTACATACATACAGAGTAAGCCAAAAAATTGGGTAGTTTTAGAGAATTTTTAAATAGTGTACCCATCGCCCTCTAGTCTACACACAAAAATTAATATTCGATCTGAAAAGCTAATGTTTAAAAACCCCGAAATACCGTTTTATTAAGATATTTAAAAAGGGGGGAACAATTATCGAAATAAATTTACTTTTTCTTTTACTATGACACCCCCGTATCTTCCTTATTACAAACTTTTGGATATTAGGTATGTTTGGTTAAATTTTAATATTTTGGCATAAGGAATTTGTGGTTTTTCTGTGTACCATTCATTAGGGGACACCTTGTATACAAAGTTTTTATAATGGTTTTTGACTTACGGAACCATGGAAAATGTTTTGCTCTGCCAGGTACCTCATGGCCTGTCGTCGCTTTGATAATTTTTAATTTTCAATATTTAAACCACATTTATGTTTTTGTTTTAGGTTATGCCTATTAAAATAATCCAATAAATTTTGTTTACAACATACAGTTCTTTTTGTTTTATCCTTAATTTTACGCCACTGATCTGCCTAAAATCAAACATGGCCGAAAATGGCCCGACTTGACGTCACAGCCGCGCTAGCCAATATGGCGAATGTCGTGACCTTATCTCATCAATTGACTTTGGGTAAAAGTATGTATTTCTAAATTTTTACTGGGCTATTTACTCAAAAGTAAATAAACTTAAAATTATTTTATATTCAAGGTAAAAAAATTATTTATTTTGCTTGTAAAATAAATCATATTTCCCATTACACACATTATATAAAATATTTTCAAATATTTGCTTAAAATAAGTAATCGAATTGCAAACACGCATGTTTGCAAACTATTTAATTAATATTATTTCTAATTACCATAAAATATTACTTAATAACGTACGTCTAAAACTAATATTTTTTTAAAATTTTTAAAATAATTTTATTTATTTTTGTTTATGCGTACTTTATTGTTTAATAATCACGCTTTTCTTATTACAAAATTAATAATTAATTATTTAATTAGTTAAATAAGTAATTAACACCTTAAAAATATTTGTATACCGGGCGATAATTGTTTCCCCCTTTTTAAATATCTTAATAAAACGGTATCTAGAGGTTTTTAAACATTAGCTTTTCAGATCGAATATAAATTTTTGTGTGTAGACGAGAGGGCGATGGGTACACTATTTAAAATTCTCTAAAACTACCCAAGTTTTTGTTACTACTCTGTATGTATGTAAGCTAGTCAGCTTCTCTATGCTTTCTGCACAAAACAGGTATACTTAGTAAGAATCGGTCTTGACAACCGTTTTTAAGATATTCACGTTTTAGTTGTTCAGTGCACCCGAAAGTATGTACCTTCAATAACATCGTATTAGCTATAATTACAACTGCTCAGATATAAATAGCTGATATCTAAAAACTCCTGGATACCGAGTTTTATTAAAATGTTTAAAACATATCAGAAATTATCGAAATGCATGAATAAAAAATATTTATATCCCTTTAACACCCCGTATCTTCCTTATCATTAACTTTTGGATATAGGTATGTTTGTTTACATCCTAAATGGGTATTTTCGTATAAGAAATCTGTGGTTTTTCTGTGTACCATTAATTAGCGGACACTCATCTGTATCATTTATGTATATAAAAACACGAATGACTGAAAACTATTCGACTAAACACTATCATAATCTCTAAAATAAAACGAGTCCGAACCAATAATATGTGAAGTCTCTAAACTAACCAAATACATTAACAACTGGAAACCCTTGCAAAATATGCAACCAAAATGAAAATGGCAAATTTCCACAGTTTTTATCAAACAAAGCTTCGACAAGGCACGACTCTATCATCAGCTGATAATGCTACCAACTTTGAACAGAACTACCAACCAAAATCGTAATTCTCACACCCTCACGTCCCTGACAAAGCTATCCCCGGTCTTGCTTATGTCTAAACCCCTTCTCATAAAGAAACTCTGGGACAAACTATAAATAAAAATCAATAATTTTTTATAGCGGGTTAAGAAAACACCTATTTTCTATTTTTAGATTTTTAATATCTTTATAATCATTTTGCGGATTATTATTTAAAATATAATAATTATAAACAAAGATATTTCCAATGGTAAGGTACCATTTCTTAAAGTATTTTTAGTACCGTTTTTTTATTTCCAATATGACCTCGTCGCACGTGTGACTATCCAAATTATTTATTGCTGAATATCGTTGAACACAAATGCTAAAGATTCATTTAATTTATTGGATGTCAAGATCTTCTATGTTTTTTTGTTGCCCTATTTCGTAATTTTACCCACTTAATATTATCATTAACAAAATATTTAATTGCCTAAAATATTATAAGGTACATTACTTCAGAAGGAAAAGTAATTATTTAATAATCACCTTTTAAATAGTGACAGGTTTTTTTGAGTGCAATAGCTTTGTTCGCGGGTCTAGTAATGAACCGATTCTGAACCAGAACCGAACTGGTTTAGAACTGTCTTAAACCGCATGTCTAGTTATTTATTAGTTCGGAATTTTTATTTATCGCGAACGATTTTCTGTACAGCTGAGGATGTATTCTAACCTAGCCTTTTGGTTAGGATTTTTCATGGTTAAATTGGATACTATACAAAAAAAAATTGAACAGAAAGGTAAATTAATATACTGTCGAATGCCACTCGAGGTCTCACGGCGGAAGACGAGGGATTCCCTACCTCCTCTCGTTTTTAACATAAGTACCTATGTGTATTTAACTAAAGATAAAATTCAAACAACAAGAAATGGTAAAATCTTGTAATATTGTCTATATTTTTTAATTAAATCTTTATTTATTTTATTGCATACATACATTCATACAGAATACAATTAAAAATCCTTTGTTTATATGCGCTCAGAATCACAAAAATATTAAAAACTATTCAACAGGTATATTAACCCGCATAAAAGTGGCAAAAACAAATAAACTGTAATACAACGGTTTATTTCTGTACCACAAAAACAGAAAACAGCTGACCATGTCGACAATGTGCATGAAATTCCGATCTGAACTTTTAGTTCCAACAAAAATCCCAGGACTGCTAATCAGGTTACGAACCGGTAACGAACTGATTCCATTGTAACCCGCGAACACAGAACTGTTACTAAAAATTCAGAATTTTACTAACCGCGAACGCTGCTTTTTCACTGCGCATGCGAATAGTCCCAGAACCGGTTCAGAATCGAACCCGCGAACAAAGCTAATGTTATAAAGCGTAAGAGAAAAGAAAGGTGAATTAAAGAAAACGCTTATTTAGTTTTGAAGCCAAAAAGTTTTGTGTTGAAACTTAAGGGATATTTTTCTAATTCTTCTGTCTTACAGCTGCTAACAACCTTGTCTAACAGCTGACGTCATTATAATGTGAATCAAAAAAATAAAGGCGCTTACCGCCAATGACAAATGACATAAAAATAATAATAATATAACCTAAAAAATGACAACTCCATGCAGTTTAAAAACAAAAATGCGCAATATCTTTAATGGCAGGTAAATTAATCCTTCACATGGTTTCCCACACATACTATTGTTATTGTTATAAGTAATCATTTAGTCAATTTTGTTTAACTTTTTAACCTCAAATTCGGCTATATTTTCCTCTCTTTGTTTTTTTCATCCTGTTAGACAGTGGCAGAGACAACAATGAGACGAGTAACTGGTCCTAACAATTTGTCCATTGTATTTATCTCTTTCTGGTTTAACGCTACTTCCAATAAATATGTCTTTGTCTTTCATCATGGCAGGCTATCGTAGATGGAGCAATCATCGCTTTGCCCTGGTTGCCAAGTTGTTTACAATTTCTGTATGTAAACTTTAATGTCCTTTTTTGGCTCACATCTAATTAAGAGAAAGAAAATATAGCATGAATCGAATATTTTTAACTTGTCAAACGTTGCCGCAGGCAGTCACGCCGAAATGTTATTCGATATTTGTGTTTGATATTTTTCAATGGCCGATTTATTGGACAGTTTGTTAACATTTTCTGTGATTTATTGTGTGTTTCTGTGGTTTTTTACCTTTAATTGGACTTTGAATATTGACTCTTTAGTGATCACAGTGTATATATTATTATTAAATTTGTGCTTTTCAACAGATAATTTAAGGTAATATTGACATGGTTATCTGTAAGAAAATCTTTATGAAAACCAAATAAATGACTTTTTAATTAGGTGTGTGTAATTATTGAACTAAACCCCAATATTTTATATGAATAGGAAAAAAACAAGTACCTAACATTAAGGGCAAAAATAGCACAGCTATATAATTTGAATTTGGCGGGCAAACGATAAAGTCGACTCACGAGCCATCTGCGTTTACCTTCCTTGAAGACAGACAAGGAAGGCCCAGCAGCTATCTCTCTCTCGGATAATTTATTTACATTTAGTTGCTCGTCTCATTCTTGTCTCTGACAGTGGTTAGACATCTCCCGACGCCGCTAACAACCGTTGTGAGCTGCTGTAACACTGACGTCATTGATTTGTCAAAAAATGAAAGTGCTTACAGCTGCTGTAAGCAGCTAACATAGAAAAAAACCCTATTATAACGTTAAAGTACATCCTTAGACAATGTATTTGTAATCTATACCGGGTGTCTGCTAATTAATGGTACCTACACAGAAAAACCAAAGATTCCTTACGCTAAAATATTAATATTTAACTAAACATACCTCTATTCAAAAATCATAATAAGGAAGATACAGGAGGACGAAGTTACAAAATATATTTTTATTTTTTTTTTAATTAAAACTCAGTAACTAGGGTTTTTTAATATGAGCTATTTAGATTTGATAATAAATTTTATGTGTAAACTGGGACGCGCTACCTACACTATTTAAATTTCTCTAAAACATTTCAAATTTTTTGTGCTATTCTGAATGTACCATCTAAGTAAACGAGTAAATCTTGAAATTTTCATCTGTCAGTTTTACTCTGAAATGCAATATTTTGCACCACTCTTATATTCCAACTTTTTAAGTTGATACTTTTAAAAAATAAAGGAGTGGCCATTGAACAAATGCACTGTATAAATTTTTAATTTCGACACCCTGTATCTTCCTTATTATCAATTTTTGGGTACAGGTATGTCTGGTTAAATCTTAATATTTGGCATAAGGAATTCGTGGTTTTTCTCTGTACCAATAATTAGTTGGCACCTTGTATATTTAAAACGCTTAAGCAAGTCAAATTTTGCAGCAATTTCCTGAGAGATTAAACTATCTTTATTCCGTATAACTTGTTAAAGCAGCCCATTTTTTTTTTTTCATTTTTTTTTTTTGGTGTAAATAAATTGTAGGAGGACTACTAATTATAAAAATATACCGCTAATTAACGCAACAAACTTTAGTGTGGGAATGCAAACCAAAAAGTTTCATCAGTAACGACTATAAAACAGATCAAGTTTACTTAAAAAACTGACTCCTTACTACCTAATTACCCATTGCAAAATTTTGGGTGCGCTTACCAAGCTCGATTATGTTCATATTCGAGTATGAAATTAATTAGAAATTAATGTACTATGATCACTAATATTTTGATTTTTCTAACTTTTGCTCAACATCCCAGCAGGCGCGGCGAATTTTGAGATTTTATATGGGTGCCATGTGTCAAGTCATCATCCCTTAAAATTCTATTCTTTTTTACCTAATAAATAGTTAAGGGGAAAAACAGGGTTTTTTTTAATTATATTCTTGCTTACCTAGTAAAAAGTTAAAAAGCAAAAAGAGGGTCGTCACCCACATGAATACTTTTGAGGGGCAAAATGTTCTTTTCTCATATGGGTGCAGTGCACCCATACATTTCACCTTTTAGAGCATTGGCCCCCGTGCACCCACGTACTGAAGCCACTGCATCCCAGTATATCTTGGATGAAATTAGGATTGCTAAAACTTTTGGAAAGCTTTATTTCCTATTTTTCGTTTTCGCCCTTTCGGGGTCGTAAACCTAGGTCCGACCATCGCCCCATAGGTGGTGCGCTGCAGCCTAGAGGCCTATTGTGCCTTGACTTCTACTCTGTCCCATTCATACGCCATTTATTACATAACTTGAAAGGTTGCTGCTCGGTCCGTCCGTTAACCCCCGAGCAGAACACCCATTCAAGTTATGGCGCACGCGCTCCTCAATGCTTAAATCCGGTGATCAACGCTACCGACCCCAAATTTAATAGAAATTATATTACAAGAAAGATGACAGTTAAACACAAAAAATAACAAAGCAAATAAACCCTCTTTGTGAACAATGATTTATTGCAGCAAAAAATATTCAACCCGACGAGTACGCCATGTGCCACAGTTTTATAGCAGGCCAGAGACGAAATAAGAGGGTGTTTTTAAAGACGTGATACTGTGTTTTCGCAATGTTTTTATTTATTTATTTAAAAATATGTAATCAGGCTCTGTCAGAGGCTATGTGCTTTCGAAAAGGATTGTTTAGGGTATCATTTTTTGTGTACTTGGCGGCATCGCTTTGAGAATGAATAAGGCCTGTTAAAATTTGATTTTATTTTTTGTTTAAAATTACAAGTTTCTTAGGAATTATGGGTTTATATTTATAAAATAGGTAAAAAATACTATCCATTGCGTGGTATTAATTTTAAGTGTGGTTATATTATTAAATTAATATTTTTCAAACTGTATCTAGACCGGCTGGGAAATAAACAAAGCATTATTTACCGGGATTGTTTGTAAGGCGTATTGCAATAATATTGTCTTTTTTTTATCTTTTTGACATCCCACGAAGGCATATGCCTAAATACCAGAGTACCGTGGGAGTCGGGTTATTAGATGTTTAACCTATCGTTCCCCCTGTTCCGTCAACGTTGTCCAAGCACTAAAACATGCAGTTATGCATTTCACGGCACCTTATAGACAACGCGGTAGTGCCACCACGGTCGTTATTTTTAAATACCCAGCAAACACTATTTGCCGGCAATGTACATTTTTCATATTGGCATTGATGGTAAAGCATTGGCAATTGGTGGCAATATTATGCCAACATCTAATACGCATTAAAAAGTCAACCCTAAATAAACACTTCATTGCCAATAAATTTTACATGCAGGCGAATTGCCGGCAAGCATACAAAAATGGCGGCATACCAATCCTGATTAAATAAAGCATGCCTTTTTGTTGCAGGCAAATAAATATTGAATTTTTGAAGGCAAACCTTCAACGCATATTCATACTTTTTAAACCATATTATTAACATTGGTATTTAACTAACATTAGAGCAATTTTTTGATCTATTTTATTTATAATGGCAGCTAAACAACATTATTTTATGTTTTTACATACTTTAAAGGAAATGGCCTTTTCATAACATTTTATTGTTACAAATCATGCAAATAAAAATTAGGTCAAACAAAATGTTTATTTTGTATTTTGAGAGAATAAAAATAAAATGATGGTAAAATTAGCTAGGTTAATTTCGACCGAAGGTGACCGCTTTGTGCATTTGTTTTCTACGTGGTTTTCTAGCTTTTTAGTTTCTTTTAAAAAGAAAATAGTTTTTTAATAGACATAATTAAATGTTTTCATTACCTAATAAGTGTGTGTTGTGTGATTAATTGGTGATGGCTAGTCGAGAAGGCAAGATATTCAAGTAGACTGTTAGGAGCTGTAAACATTTTGTTTAAAACCTTATTAAAAGTTTTAAAGACGTGTTAATAAAAAATATTATATATATTTAATAGTTTTTTTTACATACCGATAGATGGCGTAATGGACAATAAACTACTACGTTTCTGCAATATCTTCGCTTTTTATCGCTTAAATCGTACCCATTAGACAAAAATAATTCTAGAGCGGTCTGCGGTAGGTGATCTCACTTAGCTTTGAAAGAAATATCTTCGGCTAGTGTAAAATTCTGCATCTCCAAGTTGGACAGTGTTCCGAGATATGCTACTTTGTTTTGCAAGGAAATTGCATGCAGTAAGGAGTTTTTTCCTATTTTAATTTTCAAATAAAATATCGCATCATTTTAGCTTTTAAAAAAGTATATGCGACTATTTTCGTCAATAAGACGTCAGCTTGCTGCTTGGGAGTATCTGCATTTGCCCACTTTCGTGTCTTTTTGTTATCTTTTTGCCAATAACTTATTAATGAAGGATGCCATCACATTATTTGCAACACGTGGCCTAATAACGGCCAATTGCCCACTTTCGCGTCTTTTTGATACCTTTTTGCCAATGCCTTGCCATTAAAGAGTGTTGGCAATGCCAGTAAATTAAATGTAGAACGCCGGCAAAAATGTTATATGGGTAACTACTACCTAAATATGTCTCTCCCGCTGGGAATCGAACCGGCGCCGGCGCCCTCGGGCTTCGAAGATCAAAGCTGTGTTCACTGCGCCACGGGGAGACAAATTGTGTTACTGTTTGAATTAGAGATTAATTATTTCTCCTAAACTATTTTCTTTGCTCTTAACTAACCAGAACTACTAGACTAAAAACCAGTTACAAAGATGCCACAAGCGTCATACAAATAAAGACGGCAATCAAGTATCGCTGTCTAAACGCGTCGTTTACATCGTGTGCGAGCAACAACAAGGAGAATAATTGAAAGTTAGACGGAAGTGGTGACGTCGTGGAATCTTCTGTACTGGCGAGAACTTTACCACGCGTCGTGGGCAATTCACTAAATAAGCTTTTCGGTGTCTAACACATAAAAATCATACTTAATTAGTATAAAACTTTTAATTTAATTTGGGCAAAATAACGTAGTGTCTATCGACATTAACCTTTTAATGTCCACATTCACCGGATTTCGGAGTTTTACTAATATCTCAATTACTAAAGTATTAGTTAACCTTGAAAAAGTCATTCTCATTTTAAAAATTCAATTTTTGCACTTTACTCATTTTTAAAATTCCTAGGTCAGTATAATTAGCAAGTTATTTTTTGTATTTCTGATTAGTTACCACAGAAAACATAATTATAATTGATTTTATGTAAGGTTAATAGCATCATCATTATAAAAGCAAAATTTTATTTAAAATTAAAATACAGTTCAATTTTTCCTAACTTACGTCAATAAACATCGTGAAAATCAACATTTCCAAGTATTAAAAACAATATTTACTTTTTTTCTTTATAGTCTAAAATTTTAATAGGAAGCGACCCCGCATATTTTATATTAAATATACCAGTGTTGCATCGCCGGGCGGGACATAAGAAATCCCATGTAATTTTTAATGGGGTCAATTATTGGCTCCCTAATTATTTTAGAGAAAAATTCTATTGAAGTTTATTAAAGAGCATGCAAATCTACGTCCATGGTAAAAACTCTAGATTTTTCGGTTAACCCGTTTGCTAGTTAGATGCTCATATATATTTAAAAATTGTTACATTATTATCGCCTCATATTTATAAACAACAATAAAAATACGAGTTAGCGTGACATAACGTTGTCATTTTGAAATTTGGTGCTTTATTATTATCAAAAAAATCGTACAGTGAAAAGATTAAAGTTGTATTTATACAAACGAATTAAGTTAAGTTAAACTAAACTAGAGTAACAAATTTCAAGAACCTATGACATTTACAATATTTACATGCTTCAAAAAATTTCGAATTTTTATTTGTTTGCTTTCGTTCTCATGCATATACTTTTCTTTATCAAATTTTAAAGAATTAGAACCAGATTATCTGCATCCAATAAATTCTAGGACGAAGGGCACGGTATTAGGTTCAATGCGATCCGTCCAATCGGATTCGATTTTACGATGTTCCCTTAGTCATTTACTCATACATTTTTGTTCTATTTTTAAAAGAAAATTATTTAACTCATGGGCATTTTTCATATTTTTAGGTATACCTCGCCTTGTATAATACCAATTGGGGTAAAATTGTGTATTTATCATTTTTGGACCATGCGACCAGTTTTCCCAAAAGGATGTCTAAAACTTCCAAAATGTTTGGTCCATTTCTCCCCTTGTAACATCTATCCTAGGACACACTGTATAAAAAATGTTTTTTAGAAGTTGGTCGGTCCTGAATCTCAAATAAAATATTGGCAGAAAGGAGGATAACCCGCAAAGGTCTCCCTAAACTGAATGATATTCTTTAAAAAATAAAATCGTCGCAGCAAAAGATTTACAGCAGATCTTCTTTCCTTTGTATCACACTGCTGGAATAAGTCTCTTGGGTATTTAGGTGAGTCCCAGATCGTTGCTCTTGATATATCCAAAGCTTTTGACCAGGTCTGGCATGCCGCATTTCTTAATAAACTTCCCTCCTATGGTCTTTCAACTAAATTCTGTACTTGGCTCTCTAGTTATCTATCTGATCGATGTATATCAGTTATTGTGGAGGGCCATTCTTCAAGCTTTCACCAAGTTAATGCTGGAGTCCCTCAGGGCTCAGTTCTGGCACCAACATTGTTTCTTTTTCACATCAACGACCTTCTCTCGTCCAAAACTAATTCCATTCATAGTTTCGCCGACAATAGTACCCTTCACTCCAGTTTTCAAGTTCCTAAACCCATCACTAAACCTGATTTGGAAAACAAATGCAGAGCGATGCAGATATCTCTTTCGCAGGATCTTAATTTAATATTGGATTGGGGCGCCAAAAATCTCGTCCATTTTAATGCATCAAAAACACAATCATGTTCCTTGTCGCGAAAAGAGTCATCTAATACTCATCTTCTACTTATGAGCGGCCAAGTTTTACAGAGCAAAGACACCTTCAATCTTGTAGGCGTCACATTTAAAAGTAACCTTAACTGGCATAAACACATTGTATCTATAGCCACGGCAGCTTCAAAAAAGCTTGAATTTCTCTTTGGAGCCAAAAAGTATTTTTCCCCTTCTAATTTATACACTTTATATGTGTCCTAAATCCGACCTTCCTTGAAATATTGTTCTCATATCTGGGACATGGCGTCCCCCACAACCCTAAGCATTCTTGATTTAATCCAAAGAAATGATATTCGTCTCATTAATAATCCTTCACTTAAAGAAAGGCTTCCCTCTCTTGCCCATCGTCGGGCTGTGGGGGATTTATCGCATTTTTATAGGTACTTTCATGGCTTCTGCTCTAAAGAATTGTCCAGAATAGTTCCTCCACTTACAGTTCCCACCAGAGAAACTCGTGGTGCCGCGCGTATGCATCCCTATACGGTCCAACTGGACGGGCCCCGAACATCCCACTTTGTTCAATCCTTTTAGTATTTAATTCCCGTGTCAACAAACTTCATCTTACCTCGCTTAAGACACCCACGGTACCTTAGTATTTATGCTTTTAGCCTTCGTGGTTTGTCCAAAGATAAAAAAATAATAATAAAGAAAAATGATAAATTCTTTATCTACTGACTCACGATACTCCAATGCATTTTCTTCTCATTGCATAAGTTTTATTTCTGCAAGTCCAAGAGATGTATTAAGCATACAACTAAAGTGCATTAGAAATTGTTTCGGCATTCGTTGTTGTTGTTTAAACATCCACCTTGTGCGGCCTTTGTATTTCAGCACACTTGCATGTTAATTTTTGGAACAATACAGAAGTTTTAATGGAAAACTTTGTTTACAAAGTGTTCTTTAAGGAATCGTTTGACTTCTTCAAATTTCTTTTTATTTTGACCTTTAGAAATATGTCGATATACAGGGTGATTCAAAAATCGATCACGAAACTTAAGGGGGTGATTCTACTTGACAAAATAAGGGTAGAGCTTTATATAATTCTTTTCAAAATGTCATTCGTTTTCAAGTTACAAGCCGTCAAAGTTCAATTTTTATTTTGGTTTTTTCTCCGTATTGCATTTATTTTTTAACCAATCCAGTTGATTTTTGGCACACAAATCGAGCTTTGCAGATTCTAAAATTTTAAGAAAAAGTATTTTTTTAAACACCGCCAGAGGGCACTATACCTAAAACTTTTTTTTATATTCAACACACCGTAGTTCAAAAACTAAGACGTTTGGGACATATGTCTAAAGGAAGTTTTTATTTTTATTTTTGTTGTAGAATCGTTTGGTTAAGTTTGTTGGTTGAGTTACTGGACACCCTCTATGTATGTAGGTAATTTGATTGAAATTGATAAAAATTTTGATGTCTATTGGTGCCTAAACGGTGAGGTTTATCGACTTTAATAAAGAGTACCTTATTTTTTAAGTTTTTAATTGTCTATAAAATGGCGCCACCAGCTTTGCGATATCTGTCAAAATAAAAAGTTATGATGTAAATAAGTTTTAAGTTTTGGCGGTATTAAAAAAAAGTACTTTTGTCTTAAAATTTTAGAATCTACAAAGCTCGATTTATGTGCCAAATATCAACTGGATTGGGTAAAAAATAAATGCAATACGGAGAAAAAACCAAAATAAAAATTGAACTTTGACGGCTTGTAACTTGAAAACGAATGACATTTTGAAAAAGAATTATATAAAGCTCTACCCTTATTTTGTCAAGTTGAATCACCCCCTTAAGTTTCGTGATCGATTTTTGAATCACCCTGTATATCGTAAGCTCTTAATTAACTTCTTAAATGCCAGTCAATTACTAAAAGCGCACATGCAAAGTGACGCAGCAGCCATTATACTTTTATAATTTAGTGTCACGGGATATCACAGCTAAGCAGCTAAGTAGCTGCTTAGCTGTGATATCCCGTGACTAAACTAAACTAAAAAGCGATTATTATATCAACTTTATACAGCCCACAATAGCCTGTATAAAGTCTTAATACTAGGTACCGTGGGTGACGAGTTTTTAAATGTTTAGCTATTCTATCTTTCAGTTCCGTTATTGTAAAGGATTTAAGGAAGCTAGTTCTCGAGTCTTTTAAAATGTTTAACATGAAAGGGATTTTTAAAATACCAAAATGCCTTTCTTACCACAATATAGCTATATGATCATGCAAAGAAATGCTTCCTATTACGCAAAAACCATGCGCTTAAAAGTGAATGGAAATTATACAAGTGATTTTGTTTCAAGAAAAACCAGTGGCGCACCACATTTTGTTTAAATATATTAAGTACAAATCCTGTTTGAAGGCCAGTAGAAAAAATATAAAAATTATCAGAAATTAGAGACATTTTGCACCTCTTAAAATAACAGACGTTTTTTGGCCTCCTTATGGTTATCGTTATTAAACATAACGATTACGGCAGCAGTTTTAGACAAAGATTTTGCAGCCTCTTTTAAGAAATTTATCTTGCGTCTGCGCTTTCGACACATAACCCTATTTTTACCTGGTGGTTCACCGATTTTAAAGTTTACGAAAAATCAGTACTTACTTTTATTCTCCATAAGTTATATATTGATATTTAAATATATGCAAATAATTCTCGTGATTTTGTTTTTTAAAGTAGATGCAAACAATACAGTATAAGCAAAACCCAAAAAGTAAGGTTAGGTTTGGTAGTAGAATAAAAAGCAAGTGTGCCAGATTGTAACATGTAAATTAATTACTGATTTAAAACATCCTTAAAAATGCAAGTCCGTTTTAATTTCTTTACACTATTTTATTTTTCTTACTGCTATGGATTTTTCTCGAATTAGATCCTATGTATCAATGATATTTTAATTAATACGGCAATAAAATGTCAACCTTTTTAAATAATTGATATTAAAAATTCTACAATCCGGCAACCACGCAGTTTAACAATAATGATAACGATAAGCACTTCTACTAACGCACACTAAACCTGACTTGGAAAGCAAACGCAGAGCGATGCAGATATCTCTTTCGCAGGATCTTAATTTAATATTGGATTGGGGCGCTAAAAATCTCGTCCATTTTAATGCATCCAAAACACAATCATGTTCCTTGTCGCGAAAAGAGTCATCAAATACTCATCCTCTACTTATGAGCGGCCAAGTTTTACAGAGCAAAGACACCTTTAATCTTGTGGGCGTCACATTTGAAAGTAACCTTAACTGGCATAAACACATTGTATCTATAGCCACGTCAGCTTCAAAAAGCTTGGATTTCTCTTTCGAGCCAAAAGTATTTTTCCGCTTCTAATTTATACACTTTATATGTGTCCCAAATCCGACCTCCCTTAGAATATTGTTCTCATATCTGGGGCATGGCGTCCCCCACAACCCTAAGCATTCTTGATTCTATTCAAAGAAGAGCTATTCGTCTCATTAATGATCCTTCACTTACAGAAAGGCTTCCCTCTCTTGCACATCGTCGGGCTGTGGGGGATTTATCGCTTTTTATAGGTACTTCCATGGCTTCTGCTCTGAAGAGTTGTCCAGTATTGTTCCTCCACTTACGGTTCCCAACAGAGAAACCCGTGGTTCCGCGCGTATGCATCCCTATACGGTCCAACTGGACAGGCCCCGAACTTCCCACTTTGTTCGTTCTTTTATCCCTAGAGTTTCTAGGTTGTGGAACCTGCTGCCCGCGGAGGTCTTTCCTTCTCCCCCAAATCTTCAAGTATTTAAGTCCCGTGTCAATAAACTCCCTCTTACATCGCTTAAGACACCCACGGTACGTTGGTATTTAGGCTTTTAGCCTTCGTGGTTTGTTCAAAGATAAAAAAAAAAAAAAAAAACTTCGGTATTCATCCGTAATTAAAGGAGTCCGGTATGGTTAAAAACGATAACGGATCATGTTTTCGTTACTGCGCAAACTCAGAATAACGTTAACAACAACGGAATTGCAAAATAAGAGGTGCAAAATATCTCTATTGTCTATTGATTCTTAGTTGGGTCAGTATCACACTTTATTAAGATATTTGTAGAGGCATCACAGATGTTAATAAAAAGATTGTTTTTCACACACTTTCCCCTTGTATTTTAAAAATTAAGACATTTAAAACAAAGGTTTATTTGGGCCTTTGTTCTTAAAGCTATCTAAGTATTTAATTCCTGAAGAATCAGCATATTCCGAAACGTCTTGTGCGACACGAGTGTTAAATGTTTTACATTTTTCTAACATTAAAGTATAAAATATTATACGCACCGCTTTATATTTCATTGATAAAATCTGTAATTTAATATAAAAATATATCATAAATATTTAAAATGTGCAATTTAATGGAGTAATTATAATAAACTAATTAAACACTTGTTGTGCAATTTTAGTTAAAAGGTTAATCTAAATAAGTCAGATTTTTTTATTTTTAATAATATTTATTTTTGCTATAATTGCAGTATCAGTTCGAAGTCCTAATTCCTAAAACACTAAAAGTACTTCCTAAAAAAGAACAGAAATTATCTACAACACTTATCCCAATATGCACAATAATAGTAATTTATGTGATCCCTTTATGCATGTGTTACACACTATATTTCTTCGACGATCGTATAAAAATTTCCTAAAATACCATTTTATACAAGTTTCATTTATCTAAACTTATTAATTTTAATTTTTGCAGCACAACCATTACATTGCAACAAAAATATATAAACCAATTTCAATTCTCTCAGTTCTTTGTAAAGTAATGGAAAAATTAATTAATTCACAAATTCTTAAGTACTTAGAAAAACACAAAATTTTGCATGACAGGCAGTATGGATTTCGCCACAAAAGATCTACAGCAGATCTTCTTTCCTTCTTATCACACTGCTGGAATAAGTCTCTTGAGTTTCTAGGTGAGTCCCAGATCGTTGCTCTTGATATATCCAAAGCTTTTGACCAGGTCTGGCATGCCGCACTTCTTAATAAACTTCCCTCCTATGGTCTTTCAACTAAACTCTGTACTTGGCTCTCTAGTTATCTATCTGATCGTAGTATATCAGTTATTGTGGACGGCCATTCTTCAAGCTTTCACCAAGTAAATGCTGGAGTGCCTTAGGGCTCAGTTCTGGCACCAACATTGTTTCTTCCTCACATCAACGACCTTCTCTCGTTCACAACTAATTCCATTCATAGTTTCGCCAACGATAGTACCCTTCACTCCAGTTTTCAGGTTCCTAAACCCATTACTAAACCTGACTTGGAAAACAAACGCAGAGCGATGCAGATATCTCTTTCGCAGGATCTTAATTTAATATTGGATAGGGGCGCCAAAAATCTCGTCCATTTTAATGCATCCAAAACACAATCATGTTCCTTGTCGCGAAAAGAGTCATCAAATACTCATCCTCTACTTATGAGCGGCCAAGTTTTACAGAGTAAAGACACCTTCAATCTTGTGGGTGTCACATTTGAAAGTAACCTTAACTGGCATAAACACATTGTATCTATAGCCACCGCAGCTTCAAAAAGCTTGGATTTCTCGTTCGAGCCAAAAAGTATTTTTCCCCTTCTAATTTATTCACTTTATATGTGTCCCAAATCCGACATCCCTTGGAATATTGTTCTCATATCTGGGGCATGGCGTCCCCCACAACCCTAAGCATTCTTGATTCTATTCAAAGAAGAGCTATTCGTCTCATTAATGATCCTTCACTTACAGAAAGGCTTCCCTCTCTTGCCCATTGTCGGGCTGTGGGGGATTATCGCTTTTTATGGGTACTTCCATGGCTTCTGCTCTGAAGAATTGTCCAGTATAGTTCCTCCACTTACGGTTCCCAACAGAGAAACTCGTGGTTCCGCGCGTATGCATCCCTATACGGTCCAGAGTTTCTAGGTTGTGGAGACTTGCTGCCCGCGGAGGTCTTTCCTTTCCCCCAAATATTCAAGTATTTAAGTCCCGTGTCAACAAACTCCCTCTTACCCACGGTACGTTAGTATTTAGGCTTTTAGCCTTCGTGATTTGTCCAAAGATAAAAAAAAAAAAACATAGCCTTCCTATTCTTTAAGAGACAATTATCACTCTTCATACCTCTGCATTATTTTATTTTAATTTAAATTGTATGTACTTACTTTTGTAGAAATAATACTAAAACAGTATAAATTCCTTTTAAATTTTTTAGTCATTCATATTCATTATTACCAATAATTTTCAACAATTTCTATTAGATTCACTTATTTGCAAACTGTCAAATTTTAAAACAAGTGACACATGAACTAAAAGAAATAAAGGCGAAATCAAAGGTAACTTGACCGTTTGGTTTAGGTGATATCGCGTTTACTGTTAGATTGCATATTGCATAAATTGATATTTAAGTTAATTGTCGAAGGCACTGAAACAAAACACTAATTCAAAGTGTGAAAAGATCTTCTAAGTGTTAAAAAGTTACTTTTTTTAACACTTTATGTAATGTTCTAGAATGGAGTATTTAACTTTATGTTAAAGATTTAAAAAAACAGCATTTTTTTAACGGTCGTGAAAAAAAAATAACAGGACTCTTTGTTTGACCTCCGGACAGTGCGGACGTGCGTAGAGGACTACAAAGTTCTTCCCGGAGTGGCGGCTGGAGGTGTCGTACGAACGTTTTTACCTTCGGGGATCAAGGAAAGATTCACGCTAAATTGACGGCATCTTTCTTCTGGATCTAAGCGCTGTGAGCGAAGATTCCTATAAGCTGATGGTATCCTGTTTGGTGGTGAACACGAGGTATTTCTCAAATGGCGGGAAATAGATGGGCGTGCCATGGGAACTGTCAGTAGTGAAAGTGAAGGTTATACGTAACACCAGTAGCAGATCTTGGTTTGACAGCCGACAATTTATGCATTGCATCGATTGTTGAATTGTTTGTTTTCTTTTTGGAATTTCTAGGAGCTACGAGCTCGATTATCCAGATTTACCGCCGACGAAGCCCTGGAAAGCATAGTCTGGAAGGGGAGAGTGGTGGATTGGACCTGAAGGGACCAAAACCAAGAAAAAAATAGAGAGAGAGAATAGTGCATATTTCTATAATAGGAAAAACACAACTTAAAATGCTAATCGACGGTTTCAAACCGGAGTATTTCTCCAAAAGATAACTTATTTTATTTAATTTTTATTATTTATTGCTTGTTAGAGGTTTGCTCTGTAGGATAATTACAATTTTGTTATCTTATTTTTGCGCATATTTATATACATATATGTTTTCAACCTATTTCGAATCACAAGGTTCAAGGTGTGCAATCTAATAATAAAATTCTAAATAGTGCATTTAATTGTTTTCATACTTATTAAAATGCACAGTGTAACCACGTAAATGGATGAAAACGGTACTGAAATCTTAACTTTGTTGTTAATTTTATTGTTTTATTCAGTTAAACAAACTGTCGACAATTATTAAATAATCTTAACATTGCATTGTCAAATCTATTGCCTGTCAAACCATTTTATACATAGTAAAATTGAGGAGGTGATCTGCAAAGTGCAGTTTTTACATAAGACTACTTAGTTTA
Organism: Listronotus bonariensis; assembly: GCA_014170235.1. Classification (NCBI taxonomy): domain Eukaryota; kingdom Metazoa; phylum Arthropoda; class Insecta; order Coleoptera; family Curculionidae; genus Listronotus; species Listronotus bonariensis. The sequence goes on along the minus strand of JACEGR010002226.1, from coordinate 98,459 downwards.
ATATTAGCCTTGTTTACTAAAAAAGTAGAGTTTAAATAATAAGAGCTATTGTTGTGTTTCCGATGCAGTCTCGCGAAGTCTCGCTACTTTTGTCAAAGATTTTTTACCTCTTTCTTTATCAGTTTTTGTACTTACAATTGCCTTTCTACTTTTTGCTACTTCTGAGTGTAAGAACAGATACAACATTTTTTTATAATTTGCAAGGTTTTCCATTTTAAAATTTAATATGTTTTGTCCTACACTGTATATCCTAAAATATAAAATCATTCTGATGAAAGATATGGATTCTACAGAATCTACCCAACAAATCAGTGTTTTTTATTTATTTTTTACGTTAAAAAATAAAAAAGTTGGGAAGCTGTATCTCTATTACGCTTTTAAGAATAATTTAAAATTATTTTTCAGATTTGGATGGTCATCTTTCCGAAACTAATTGAGATAGACACATCAAATGTAGTATTTTTTTAAATCAATTTAAAATATTTTTTGGTGGTGATATAATATTCAGGATATTCCATTAAAAAAAATCATACCTATTGTCGTACCCTGTATATCATATTTTATCCCTTAAAACCCAGTGGAATATTGTGAGAATAGACCTCATAATAATAAAATAATATATAAAAAACTAAAACAAGAATAAACTTTTTACACTCTGTTTCTTTAAAATCATCCAATTTTAGACAAAGGTAAGTTAGGTTAGATCATCATATTTTAATCTTGGGGATTTGTAGCAGTATTTTATTCCGCAACTTTTAAAGACATCCTGTATAATACATTTCAAAGAAATATTGTATAAATCTTAACCATGCGGTTACTTTTGCCCAAAAATGTATTCCTTGATATCTAATTTTAATAATAAATATTCACCTAAAGTTAGTAAATTTGACAATAAACAGATACTTAAGGTGAATTTATACAGACGAATAACATAAGAATAAAAATAACATAAAAATAAAATAAAAGTTAACTATACATTTTTCCCATTAGGCATTTATACAGACACATAACATAAAATAAAAATTAGAAATAACCTTAAAGATTCTATTTCTATTTTTTTTTCTTGGTTTTGGTCCCTTCAGGTCCAATCCACCACTCTCCTCCTTCCGGACTATGCTTTCCAGGGCTTCGTCGGCGGAAAATCTGGATAATCGAGCTCGTAGGTCCCAGAAATTCCAAAAGAAAACAAATAATTCAACAATCGATGCAATGCATAAATTGTCGGCTGTCAACCAAGATCTGCTACTGGTGTTACGTATAACCTTCACTTTCACTACTGACAGTTCCCATGGCACGCCCATCTATTTCCCGCCATTTGAGAAATACCTCGTGTTCACCACCAAACAGGATACCATCAGCTAATAGGAATCTTCGCTCACAGCGCTTAGATCCAGAAGAAAGATGCCGTCAATTTAGCGTGAATATTTCCTTGATCCCCGAAGGTAAAAAACGTTCGTACGACACCTCTAGCCGCCACTCTGGGAAGAACTTTGTAGTCCTCTACGCACGTCCGCACTGTCCGGAGGTCAAACAAAGAGTCTATTGAACCTTGAAGATGACCAATTTTTAACTTCTTATGTTATTTTTATGTGAAATCGCAACTGCGCATGTGCTTTAAAATATTTGACAGAGAGACAGACTAAACGTGACTTCTTATTGGCCACTTCTTATTTCTTATTTTTATTTTATCTCGTTTGTATAAATGGGGTTATTCTTAAACCTTATCTTATTTCTTATGTTATTTTTATTTTTATGTTATTTTTCTGTATCAATTCACCTTTAAACTTGTTGTAAGTCATCACTGTAATATGGCACTAGCTGCTGCTTCAGTACTGCTAGTACTGCAACCTGACATTATTGGCATTCTTGCAAAAGAAACTTGTTAACATTGACGGTGACCTTTGTTCATAAATCGAAATAAATGTCTTCGGCTTAAGCCATCAAAAGATAGATATAAGAATAATGAAGGATTTTATGTTCTTCTTCGACAAACAGGCAAAAACCCGCAAAAGGAGTACACCACGTGTTTTATTATAAAACTAGATAAATATTATTCTTTCTTACATAATCTTTTTAATTTTGGAATTATTGTTAGAAGTACTATAGGTTATATGAAAACTTCTTTTTAGTAGAAGTTTACCCAACGAGTAAGAAATAAAATCCTCCATTTTTCTCTAGAAGCAAAACGTCTAAACTGACAAAAAAAAATGTTTACTACTTGCATTGAAACTGTCTAAATAGCTTTGTTCGCGGGTCTAGTAATGAACCGATTCTGAACTAGAACCGAACTGGTTTAGAATTGTTTTAAAGCGCATGTCTAGTTATTTATTAGTTCGGAATTTTTATTTACCGCGAACGATTTTCTATACAGCTGAGGATGTATTCTAACCTAGCCTTTAGGATTTTTATGGTTAAATTGGATATTACACAAAAAAAATTAAATTTAAACAAAAGGTAAATTGTTCTACTGTCGAATGCCACTCGAGGTCTCTTGGCGGAAGACGAGGGATTCCCTGCCTTCTCTCGTTTTTAACATAAGTACCTACAATGTGTATTTAACCAAAGATAAAATTCAAACAACAAGAAATGGTAAAATCTTGTAATATTGTCTATATTTTTTAAATAAATCTTTATTTATTTTATTGCATACATACATTCATACGGAATACAATTAAAAATCCTTTGTTTATATACGCTCAGAATCACAAAAATATAAAAAAAAATATTCAACAGGTATATTAACCCGCATAAAAAGTGGCAAAAACAAATAAACTGTAATACAACGGTTTATTTCTGTACCACAAAAACAGAAAACAGCTGACCATGTCGACAATGCGCATGAAATTCCGAACGGAACTTTTAGTTCCAACAAAAATCCCAGGATTGCTAATCAGGTTACGAACCGGTAACGAACTGATTCCATTGTAACCCGCGAACACAGAGCTTAGGGCCCGGATTCTTAACTTCTCGATAGATGACGACTCGGTCGGTATCGAGTTCTCGATATTCCTTTCAAAACCTATCGGTCTTATTTGCTCATCTGTTTTTACGTAAATAATTAATAGGATAAAAACTTATTTAATAAGAATAGTGCCTAGTTATGGAACTCGCGAGATATCGACTTGAAATCGAGTTTCAAATAAGTTAAGAATCACCATTCGGTAGCGACTCGATACGTTACGTCTCAGAGACAGCGGTTAAGAATCCGCCTGCAGAATTTACTAACCGCGACGCTGCTTTTTCACTGCGCATGCGAATAGTCCCAGAACCGGTTCAGAATCAGACCCGCAAACAAAGCTAATGTATGCTCTTCACGATATTTGTAAAAAAATGTGTACAGCTTTTTATTTATATTTTGCCAACCACTTTTAGCTATATAAGCAAGAGAGATAGAAAAAACTTCCTGTATAAAAATGTCATGCATCTATTATCTATTAAGCATAAAAAATAAACAAATAAACATCAAAAATGCAATAAAAATTAAGAGGTAAACTTATTTAAATGGAGCCACCCTGCATATCATGTCACCATTAAAAGGATCCTTTAAAAAGCTTTACAAAAATACCACATGTGATATATCTATCTTAATAGTTTTGGAAATATGGCCATTTAAATGTGTATATAATTTCCATTACATCTACAGTCTTACCTGAGCGCCCGTAGGTAGATACATATACCTATTGGAAATAATATCTACTATTTTTCAGAATTTTAGCTGTTCATATTTCGAAAACTATTAGAGATTGATATAACGTATGTCCTAAAAGTTTTGGCACACAATATTTATCGGTTTTTTTTTAATGAAGAAATTTATTTAAACACTAACTAGTTATCATAAATTACAACTCAATACTTAACTAAACTATATTATCGAATTATGTGGAGTGGCCCATTCTGCTCTACCAGACGCAAATTTCTTCGAATGTCTCTCATGAGGTCCTGGACGGAATTCAGTTCAATTTCTCTTAATTTCTCGTAAATTCGCCGTCTTAATTGTTCCTCATCTTGTGCTTCCCAGCCTCCATGATAAACCTTTCTAGACAGTACAGCCCAAAAATCCTCTATTGGGCGAGCCTGCGGCAAGTTTGGAGGATTATCGTTTTTGGGAACAAAAGGTATGTGGTGTTGTCAGAAGCCAGTTTTGGGTATCTCTTGAGTAATGGCATGATGCTAGGTCTGGCTAAAACATGATATCGTCATTAGCATGATGTTCGCGGACAAACTGAAGCAATTTGGAAAGGCAGTTATCAATATAGCTTTGACTATTCAAAGCTTCACCCCTCACTCTTCCCACAAAGGTCAGGATACACCCCTGTTGAAATTGCGCACCAGAGAAGAGATTTTATCTGCAAATTTCGCTTTATGTTTGTATCTAACATTATCAGGGCATTCCTCTACGTTGTCCGTATAAAATCCATCGTTTCCCTTCATTTCAGAATTACTCAAAGTGAAATACTTTTCGTCATCTAAAATAATGATTTTTTATTGGCAAAATGTACCCGCCTCAGTTGACGACAACATCTTGGTATACAGAAGAAGCTGCGCTTGAGAGTATTTGGGGCACTTACGTCTCTTACGATATTTAAGACCATTCCTCCCTCAATTCCAACGATATCGTACTCTTAGAAGATCTGTATTGCCTAGCCAGTCTCCTCGTTGACATTCCAATCTGGTTTTTGCTCTTCTCACTAATCTCTCTGACCTCTGTGCGGTAAATGCACGTGGTCTTCCACTTTTGGAAGATTCAGACATGGTATTCCCTGCTCGCACTCCGCTATTGTTCTATAAATGGTTCTGCGTGAAATGTTTTCTTTCTGGAATATTTGACAGATTTCAGCTTTGCGTATCCGCCCAACTAACTTGTAGATACTTTTTCTTATTTCTAATTTATACGACATCTTAAAGCGAAAACTTCAAAATAAATAAATCTCAACTGACAGTAAATAAAATAAATAAACTTTTGTTTTCAAAGGAACTTGATATTATTTTGTTTCTGTTAAAATTAAAGAGCAATGAGTTTTGTGCCAAAACTTTTAGGACATACGTTATCAAATGTGGTGTTTTTGTAAAGCTTTTTAAAAGACCGTTTTAATGGGAACTTAATATATAAAATGTTCCATTTAAAGAAAGTTAACCTTTTAATTTTTCTTGTCTTTTTCATGTTCATTTGTTTCATTTTTATGCTAAAAAAATAATAGATGAAAAAGTACAAAACTTTAATACAGGAGGTTTTTTTAATTCTTCTTGGTTTATAGTTAAAAATTGGTGGCAAAATATAAATGAAAACCCTGTATGCTCTTCAGGAGCAGTAGTACTCGAAAATACCTGTTACTAAGAAAGATATCCAGAAAAGAAAAAAAATAAAGTGTCGTTGTTTTGGTGGATCTTTACTTCTCTTGTAAAAATCACTTTTGGGGAAACTAAAACTATGCTATTTCTTTTTATATGATGTGTAGATTAATCTTACCTTGATACTCGAGCATAAAATTATTGTACATTCTCACCAGACTCGCCATTTTAGCTTTTTGAAAGGCTGATCCTGAAACAACAAAATATAAATAATGATTTTTAAACATCTTCATTTATTTTAAAAAATATATTTTTTACCATTTTCCACAAAGATTCTTTTAGATTCGTGATCGGCGTATCTAATTTTTTGGTGTATATATACAGGGTCATCCAAATAACGTAGAGTAGAATTAATGAAAAAAAAGCCAGAGGCGTCAGTAAAAGTAAAGACGACAAACAAGTTTTTTTTCTTAACGTGTCGCTTAAATCGTATGTGAGCAAAAAACATGAATAATTTGAAAGTGAGACAGAACACGACGAGCTGATGACGTTGGTGGCTTTTCTTGTAGAATCCGACTATATCCGCCATAAGTAACTTTGTTATTAGTGAAAATATAAAATTCTTCAAAATTTAGAGCATTTGTAACCCTTCTTAAGATTAAGAATTAGAAAAAAATATTGACAATCGTGTTTTCGACTTGTGAAAATAGCAAATAGCACACTGATTTCATGCATAGAAATGCGTTATATCACACTAGTGTTGCAAAGTACTTTACAGCACTAGTGTTGCAAAGTACTTTACAACACTGGTGTGATACATATTATGATGTCATTCTAAAACTGCTATTGGTTTTGCAAGTGACATATTTATTGTAGTGACAGTAAAAAACTTTTTATTTACCTTAAACGGTAGAACCCAAATTAGCGAAAATCATCTTATTTTATATTTATTAAAATTTACGAAAAAATAAAAACATAAACAAAAATAGACATAACCACAAAAACAACTTTCACTGACTGGCACAGTGTTGTCAGGTAAGTAGATCAAATTAAAAATCTCCCTTCTACCTTTGAGCACGTACTTTATAGAGGCAGCCTTGCTGCTTGACCGTTCGACCTAAAGCGCCAGAGAAAAAAGCCTATAGATCAAATTCCTTCCTCTTTCTTCGTGTACTCAAACAACTAGTTAAATCTTTTTTTAATCCCTAATTAAACCTAAGGCTAATACACACTTTATGAATCCACTTTCTTTTATCCATTCATAAATAGAATCAGACCCTTCCGACGTTGCCAAATGCTTTCCATATTTTGCATGGTAACTGACGTTTGGTAGTCGTTTTTTCCTTACTTTAAGGACTTTAGGTTATGCATTTACAATTTTCATATTTTTTATATTTTTCTTAAAAATATGAGGAAAAACTGTTATTTTTACTTAATTTTACATGTGATGTTCAGTTTCATTAACTCGTTTTACCAATTTTACCCCACCCAGCACCCCTTTTCACTCCCCGGTCCCGTAAGTTTATTTACTGATATTTTTTAAAAACGGAATATTTTGGATATGCACCACTTACGTTTTATTTAGAAGAGTGTCTAAAATATGTAAGAATCGATAATTTTTAAAAAACCCTTATAATAGCAGAAAACCGTATTAAACTATTAGCGTTATTACCTAACAAAACCATACAATTTTTATTAAGTGAGGGCCTTTTTAAATTCCAAAATGATAAAAGTTATATAATGCTTCTAGGTAGGTGATTTTCGATGTAAAAATATTGTCAAAACAGTATTATATAGCAGTGAGGAAAGTATATATCACACTAGTGTTGCAAAGTAAATATCACCCTAGTGTTGCAAAGTTCTCAATTGTTTTTTATTTTTCTGAACAGACAAACTTTAATTTATTTATTTTTTGGTGAATAATTTGTGGTCGTAGGAAAAATAGTGTATAGTACTCGTGTGAAAATGACTTTCTTACACTCGTGGGTTTGTCGCACTCGGCTAACGCCTCGTGCTACAATATTCCCACTCGTGTGAAATTAGTCATTTTCCACACTTGTAATGGTTTATGAGGCTAAAGGTGACACATGTTAATTTTTTATTAAAGCAAAAAAAAAAAAAAAATTAGAGGTAAGTTTGCAGCGATAATTTATTGGCAATGAAGCAATCATTTTAAATAACACAACAACAAATCATGATGGCCTAAAAGAGTCATTAATAAATAGGTTGCTAAATGTTTGGAATTACAAAAAAATATTGCACATTTTCCGATGTAACAAGTGCATCCGAATCGCAACGCGTCGACAATTCTACAACTCACAAATCGATCATTACACTTTGTAATACTACGAATTAAATAAGTTGCTTAATTACCCAAAAAATATAAATTTTTTTAATGAATAACATTTTAATGGTCATTTCAAAATAATAAACAAAATTAATATTTTAATTGCACATTTTTTACATAGTGTCCCGGAAATATGTAAGCGTCTCCCAGATTTATAAAGAACACGCGAGAATAATATGATAAGCTCCTCTCTACAAAAACCGAGCCCTCAGGGGACGCCATATGATTTCGAGTTAGATGTACCTAATTTGTTATTATGGTATTTTCTTAAAGCTCTTTTAAATATCTTTTTAATGGTGATATTGTTAAACATATCATACAATATTTATTGAAGCACCTGTACATGATACTACAATTAAAAAGATCTTGAGCTTTGAAAATACCACATTTGGTACATCTAGCTTTATTAGTTTCGGAAATATGGCCATCCAAATGGTATTTAGGTAATTTTTAATGTACCGCCATTTTGTATCAGGTAAAAATTCGACCTAATATTCTAGACTTATAAAGTACTCCTCAGAGCTTTAAAAATATGCTGAATCCCCTTCAATTAATTTTTTTCAAAGATGGCACCTTTCAGCGTTCGCACCAGACAACCACTTCGCGCACTTTTTCATCTGCGTGGAATACCGATACGAAAGGCGCTCAAACTAAATTCGATATTTATTAGCCACATGACCTCCAAAAATTCTGTTTGATGTTCCACACTGAATGTTTTGAGTATAGTGGGCCCAGACCTTTGGGAGGAACTAGGGCATCGTAAGAAAAAATTTTGAAAAGTGAACGAAACACTTATGTTTTATAAGTGCAGTAATGTAGTGTGGGGTGAAGCCCCAAGCATGGGTGATGGGCGCCTTCCATTCTCCGGGCCGTCGTAATCACCACGGAGTACGCTATTTTGTATCCTTTAAACTATTTATTGCGTTTAAGATTACTGTACTGGTGTTATGTTATCGAAAGATGTTAGAAGAAGGCAATTACGTCAGAAAACGTTTGGATCATAAAAAAATTCTCCATCTCCTTTATATGGATACCCAGTCATATAGGTATTCACGGAAATGAAAAGGCTGATTACCTCGCAAACCACCCAAACGAAAACAGTCTATATATAGACAAAATATTTTCACAAAGTATATTCAAACCGATAATAAAAAAGATAGAGTCCAATACCTCTCAACTCGAATGGGACTTGTTGGAGAGAAACAACAAACTACAGAAAGATTTACGATATCCTTCCCACATCTCCGATTACCCCATTTCTCGATAGACGCAAACAAACTATTATCCATCGTCTACTCATTGAACATACATGCCTCACCCACTCATATCTTCTAAAATCTGAAAATCATCCCTTATGTCCACTGTGCAACAACCCCTCAACTGTTGAACACTTAATGATATCGTGCAGTAAAGACTTGATAAATACAAGACTCCACTTCAGCATCGATCAAAGCAACATTAAAAAAGCATTGGAACCTTCGACAACAGTTTTTTTTTTATCTTACAAGGAAACAAAATGAAAAAATGAGGACAAGTTTAAATTATTTTAAAGAAAATTATAAATTTTATTAAATTAAAAAAATAATAAAATTATTGCACGAACAGAATAGTATCTGATGTTAAAATGTAACCAGTTATACCGATCAAACATTTCTCTTACATAACGAATATTTTAAGGTTGTTCAGCGTGCACTTTCATTTATTCTTGCTTATTAATTCCTAATGACTCAAACCGTATAACCTAGTGAACTGAATAGTTTCAGCTGATTGATCTTTCTTCATTACTTTTGTTTTTCTTTTAATATTTATATATTTTTTATAAACATATACTGCAGCAGCGCAAGTACGGGTTTTTAATTTTTACTTTAATTAGTAAGACATAGAACCCACCTTAAATACAGGGTGATTCAAAAATTGAACACGAAACTTGAGGGGGTGATTCTACTTGACAAAATAAGGGTAGAGCTTCATATAAATTTTTTCAAAATGTCATTCGTTTTCGAGTTACAAGCCGTCAAAAGTTCAATTTTTATTTTGGTTTTTCGCCATATTGCATTTATTTTTAACCAATTCAGTTGATATTTGGCACACAAATCGAGAGCTTTGTAGATTCTAAAATTTTTAAGACAAAGAAGTACTTTTTTTAAATACCGCCAGAGAGCACTTTACCAAAAACTTAAAGTTTATTTACATCATAACTTTTTATTTTATGACAAAATATCGCAGAAGCTGGGGGCGCCATTTTATGGACAGCCAAAAGCTTAGAAAATGAGGTACTCTTTATGTCGATAAACCTCACCGTTTAGGCACCAATAGACATCAAAGTTTTCATCAATTTCAATCAAGTTACCTACATACATACAGGATGTCCAGTAACTCAACAGACAAACAGCCAAACGATTCTGCTTAACTAAAAATAAAAATAAAACTTCATATTGACATATGTCCTAAACGTCTTAGTTTTTGAACTACGAGTGTGTTAAAAATTAAAAAAAAAAACAAAAATTTAATATTTAACACACCGATAGTTTCAAATACTAAGACGTTTAGGATATATATTATATGAAGTTTTTTCCTATTTTCTGTTGTAAAATCTCTCCGTAAAGTTTGTCGGTTAGAGTTGCCTGGACAACTTTAACTACATTAAAATTGATGAAAACTTTGATGTCTATTCGTGCCTAAACGTGCTGAGGTTTATCGACTTTTAATAAAACGTACCTTATTTTTAAGTTTTTGATTGTCTATAAAATGGCGCCCCCAGCTTTGCGATATCTGTCAAAATAAAAAGTTATGATCTAAATAAATTTTAAAGGTATAGGTAAAGTGCCCTCTGACGGTCTTTAAAAAAAGTACTTTGTCTTAAAATTTTGGAATCTGCAAAGCTCGATTTGTGTGCCAAATGTCCACTGGATTGGTTAAAAATAAATGCAATATGGCGAAAACACCCAAAATTAAAATTAAACTTTGGCGGCATACTCGAAAACGAGTGACATTTAAAAAAAAATTATATGAAGCTCTACTCTTGTTTTGTCAAGTAGAATCACCCTCTTAAGTTTCGTGATCGATTTTTGAATCACCCGTATCTTGGTTGGGTCCCATGTCTCCAGTATTTAGATTTAAAAAATCCTAGTAGTACCCTTACCACATGGTAAGCAAGTAAAAAAGCTTTTTTTTATCTTTGGACAATCCACGAAGGCTGAAGAAAGACTAAATACTACCGTACCGTTGGGTGTCGTAAGCAGGCCTAAAGAAGGAAGTTTGTTAATACGGGACTTAAGAGCTTGAAGGTTTGGGGAGAAGGAAAGACCTCCGCTGGCAGTAGGTTCCACAGTCTAGAAACTCTAGGGATAAAGAACGGGCAAACGAACGAAATGGGAAGTTCGGGACCTGTCAATTGAACTGTATAGGGATGCATACGCGCGGCATCACGAGAGTTTCTCTGTTTTCTCTGCTTGACAGAGAAAACAGAAGAGAGAAAGAGAGAAAAAAGTATCAAGTACAGTAAGTAGCAGTGTATTATTAGACTTCAAATTGCTTTAAATAATTTTTGTCTTATGAATATTTTTTGATTTCATAATATAATTTCGGCAAGTTCTAATATTAAAAACATTACAAGTTGAGGACAATGGATACATAAAAGCGAGTAATAAAAATATCAATTTAATATGAATGATAATAAGTGTTAAACAAATAACTAATTTATATGAAAAATTTATAGTTATTTTGCAATTTTTCCATTCGTATCAAGCTTTAAAACATTAAGATCGTGGGTGTAAAATAAAATTTATTGCAAAGTACCTGATATAAAATAAATTTTGTTATAGTGACAAAAAATCCTAGCACCTTGGGAAAATAAAATTAATAATATATACACAGTCCGCCAAAGTTATGGCATATGCTCAATTTTCTCCATAATAAGCTACAATACAAAAATGTTTTTTTTTTATCTTTGGACAAACCACGAAGGCTTAAAGCCTAAATACTAACGTACCGTGGGTGTCTTAAGCGAGGTAAGAAGGAGTTTGTTGACACGGGACTTAAATACTTGAAGATTTGGGGGAAAGGAAAAACCTCCGCGGACAGCAGGTTCCACAATCTAGAAACTCTAGGGATAAAAGAACAAACAAAGTGAGAAGTTCGGGGCCTGTCCAGTTGGACCGTATAGGGGATGCATACGCGCGGAACCACGAGTTTCTCTGTTAGGAACCGTGAGTGGAGGAACTATACTAGACAATTCTTCAGAGCAGGAGCCATGGAAGTACCTATAAAAAAGCGATAAATCCCCCACAGCCCGACGATGAGCAAGAGAGGAAGCCTTTCTGTAAGTGAAGGATTATTAATGAGGCGAATAGCTGTTCTTTGAATAGAATCAAGAATGCTTAGGGTTGGGGGAACGCCATGCCCCAGATATGGGAACAATATTCCAAGGGAGATCGGATTTAGGATACATATAAAGTGTATAAATTAGAAGTGGAAAAAATACTTTTTGGCTCGAAAGAGAAATCCAAGCTTTTTGAAGCTGCCGTGGCTATAGATACAATGTGTTTATGCCAGTTAAGGTTATTTTCAAATGTGACGCCACACAAGATTGAAGGTGTCTTTGCTCTGTAAAACTTGACCGCTCATAAGTAGAGGATGAGTATTTGATGACTCGTTTCGCGACAAGGAACATGATTGTGTTTTAGATGCATTAAAGTGGACGAGATTTTTGGCGCTCCAATTCAATATTAAATTAAGATCCTGCGAAAGAGATATCTGCATTATCTGCGTTTGTTTTCCAAGTCAGGTTTAGTGATGGGTTTAGGAACCTGAAAACTGGAGTGAAGGGTACTATCTACGGCGAAACTATGAATGGAATTAGTTGTGGACGAGAGAAGGTCGTTGATGTGAAGAAGAAACAATGTTGGTGCCAGAACTGAGCCCTGAGGGACTCCAGCATTTACTTGGTGAAAGCTTGAAGAATGGCCGTCCACAATAACTGATATGCGACGATCAGATAGATAACTAGAGAGCCAAGTACAGAGTTTAGTTGAAAGACCATAGGAGGGAAGTTTATTAAGATGCTTTAATTTCAATGACCATATCTCTTTTAATATTTAGTTTAATAAGACAAATAAAAAAGAAAATGTTATAGAAAGTTGAAACTATAACTTTGACGTAACCGTTGGTATTTACTATTAAAAATACAGCTTACAGGGTGATTAAAAGTTTTAAAAAAATAATAATTTTTATCATGTGTTGTTAAAAGAGAGTAATCAAATTTGTAATATTAAAACATCAGAAATAAGTAAGGGCATAATTTATTCCAATAATATTACCGCTTTACAACAACACATCACACAGGGCGATAAAAAATTATTTTATTTATTTTGCCTCCGTACACACCTGTACCTATAAATTTATCCTAGGAGGGGCCTTCAAACACCCTGGGGGAGGGAGGTTAGATTCCACTCAAACCTTACTAACCTTTTTTATACGCATTAGTCTATATGCTTCATTTTTTCTGGAGAGAGGGGTAGCTGGGCCTTTCTCCGGAGGGGGCGGCCCCCTCCCGTAGTTACGCCAGTGTTTTATAGCTATTTATGTATCAAAGGGCGTTACTAGGACTATAATGCCCTGAAGGTCGAAATAGCCCGAGGGCTGGATTTTGACCTGATGGGCATTATAGTCCAGTAAAGCTCGTGGTGCATACAATGCTTTATGTTTTACCCAAAAGAGTTTTTCAATGACTATATACATTATTTATTCAGAATATAAAAAATAAGTTGCACCTGTACCTGTATACGTAAGTAGATAATGACTGGTGTTAAGTTTGACTTTGATGTTTCTATCAGTTAGTCAGTTGGCATTTTTATTTAACGATTTGCTCAAAATGGAAAAAATTGCACAAAATATAAGAGAAAAGGCCATAAAAGCGACCGAAAATCTTTTGCCAGTTAAATCAAGGCAACAGTATGATCGGGAGTATGGCATATTTGGTATTTGGAAAGATGCAAAGGCAATTCTTCAAATATAACCGAAACCGTTTTAATGGCATATTTTCAGGAACCTGTAAGTTATTGATTTTTGTATAAACTTGATCTTTATTGTGAGAGAAATAAAATTGGATAAGCAATAAAAATTTCCATATTAGCGCATTAGGGCATTATAAGCGGGCATTATCATAATGCCCGCTATAGGTGTGATAGCAGGTATTATTGCTACCATAACATATTCCGTTTCTAAGGTATTACAAATCAATAATAGATGGGTAAAACATAAATATTATTTTTAATATCCCTTATCTGTTTTTAATGAAATTTGCCAGAGTTATTTGTAGCATTAAGGAGGTAGGTAATTTAGCCCTAAGTTGATTAAATTTATCAAGTCTAGTTGCTTGTGCGAAACTTGAACAAATACTTGTAATAAATTTTTTAAATATTTTTATTTTCTTGTTTTTTTTTTTAAATTTGGCAAAAAACCCAAAAGGATCTTGCAAATGTTTAAATGATTGACAATAAAACTTGTTTTTATAGATACATAATGTGTATACACATATTTATAAATATATTTAAAGGCATTAAATAGTACTTTAAAAAATAAATACTTAAACTGACAAAAGTTGATGCAATATTTAAAATGTACGCAAAACAGCTGTTAAATTGCTTAATTAATTAAATATTTCTCCATAAAATCATACTGCATTTTTAATTATTTTACGGATTTGGCAAAATACCAACTATATGTATAATCATGCTGACCAATTGCGTAAGTATTTATTAGAAAAAAACTTTGATCAGATCTAACAGCCTATAATTACCATATACAGGGTGTCTCTCTGGCTTGAGTGATGAAATGCCTTAAGTGATAAATAAAGATTACTTTACTTTACTTGTTTTTAAAAAAGGTGTGGAAAAAAGCTTCCACAGATTTCTGAGGCTAAAATCTGACAATTTAACCCAACATGCCTTAGTCTGAAACTGGATGGTTTCAAAGATACAGGGTGTCAAACATTTATCCCGATTTTTGTTTTTTTATAAATAATTTGGTAATTTTCTAGAAACCTGCAGCAACTCCGATTTTGACAAAATTTGGTATACGGGGGTTTTGAGGCGCTGATCACGAATCTGAAAGAATTTTTTGGCGGAAACGTTTTGTTCTTGAGATATTCATCATCAGACTTTAAATTTAAACTAATCCTATTTTTACAATATTCCCCCTTCTTTTTGCACACAATTCTTGATTTAAAGCTAAAGTGGCACACAATATTTGATTTTTACCTTTTAAAACCCCGTTTTTTTACGTATTTTACATTATTTGTGCATTAAATTGCATAGCTATACTTTGAATCATTTCAATCCCAGTGTGCCATGAAGCCCTATGTGTATATATGGTTGCCGCTTTATCAAAGATAAGCCACGCAATTTAATGCAAAAATAATGTAAAAACGTAGAAAAACGGGGTTTTAAAAGGTGAAAATCAAATATTGTGTGACACTTTAGCTTTAAATCAAGAATTGTGCGCAAAAAGAAGGGGAATATAGTGAAAATAAGCTTAGTTCAAATTTGAACTTTGATGATGAATATCTCGAGAACGAAACGTTTCCGCCAAAAATCTTTCAGATTCGTGATCAGCGCCCCAAAAACCCCTGGATACCGAATTTTGTCAAAATCGGAGTTGCCGCAGGTTTCTAGAAAATTACCAATAATTTTGTCAATAATGGGTGTTTTGTCATAATATATTGCTAGAGGGGGTTTTGGAAGGTGAGTAATACGAATCTGCTATTAATTTTATTGTAACCCCAGAGGGCTTTACCTGAAAACTCTTGCAAAATTTAAACCACTTTGCATGAAACTTTAGGATACAAATTTTTATTCTTAAACATAATTTACATAAAAAGGTATACGTGGTAAAAATTGATTTAAGCAGCCGTTCTTGAGATATATGGATTTAAAAAAATCACTTCCTGTTTGGTCAGGCCTACAGGGTATTCTATTTTAAATCATACCTATTGTTGTACCCTGTATATCATATGAGATAATAATCATCGGATTACTGATTAGAATACTACCGAATTAACCAAACAAGCTGACATTTTAGTTTATTTTGTATAATAAAAAATAATAATGTTAAGGGGGTGTAAATTAATAATAATATATAATAAGTTTTAGGTTCCCAAAAGCATTTGTAATAATTTATAATATTTTTTCAGTAGAAAGCACCTCACTTTAAGGTAGATTGGTAAGTTTTAGAATTTTGACCAAAAAATTAATTTCTATCCCATAGTGCGATGACCAGCTGCATCAACCGGCATATCATAAAAGAAATATAGCAAAGGCGGCCGCGAAGACAAGCATGCCGATTTATTTGCTTTAAATTTTTTGTGATTTTTTTTCTTATCAAAGAACACCGAATTTACATTTTTAAACTGTTCCTTCTATACCTTCATATGAAGTTTTCTTCTTAAAATAAACCCAAAAATCACCTCCTTCAATATTGACATTCAATTAAAAGGATCCTGTATTAAAAAAAAAAATTATTTAATTTAAGTGTATTTTTTAGGAACATTATTACCCTATAAAGAGTAGTGTGTAATATTAGCTTTGGTAATTATTTCTTAGCCTAACAAGCAAAATTTTCGATTTTAAATTATTGAGAAATAGCAACATCGTAGTAAAGCACTAAAAACTGTACACTAAAGAACCAATTGTACCATATCGCGTTTTTTTGTTTAATTAAAATGTTGAATACCTTTGGTACTATTATTATTATTATTTAAAAAATATTTTGTACGAAATATGTAACAAAGTAAAGCAATTACATCAACGGAGTTAAATTAGGCATGCAGTATCTTTTTTACCTTATTTTGTAACTTATTCGTATATTGTTTCTTAAAGTACTCCCGTAATTAGACGCACTTATCTAATTGTGCTACTAGAAAGGAATATTACATTTTGATATTTGTTATGTTCCTCGAAAGTTTTTGCGAATTAAGTTAAAGGAAAAGTTTCTCTACAACAATTTTCAGTCATAATAGTTTTCCCAAAGTAAAAAAAATCATAATTTATTTATTTATTAACATTAAAACTTAAAATCCGTAGTTCAAAAACTAAGTTTGGCGGCGCCAAGGCTACTGCGATCGAAATGTATAAAAGTGAGGCTTTTAAATTTTATTGAAAAATAGGTAAAATAAATAGAAAAGTGGGGTTTTTAGAGGGAGAAATCAAATATTAAGTACTAATTTAGCCTTCAATCAAGAACTGAGTGCAAAAGAAGGGGGAAATAGTGTATTCAGGTTATTTTTGGTTATCAAGTCTGATGATGAATATCCAGAACGAAACGAGTCCCACTAGTTTTTTTTCAGATTTGTAATTAGCGCCCAAAAAACCTCCGTATACTACATTTCATTAAATTCGGCGGTTTTCACTTTGAAACTGCACACGCACAAGGACCGATGACAATGCAATAATTTAAACAGTATCCCGTTATCCTGATTTTAACCGCCATCGCCAGGATAAATAAATTCCTTAATAATCGTTTTTAATTATGGCGAATGCAAGGCAAGTGATGCATAAGTTGCTGCGTTTTTTTAATTGACTTTTTTCAATTTTATAATAAAAGGTGTAAAAAATACATAAATACGGAGTTCCTAAAGGTAAAAATTATGTGGATACTTTAGCTTTAAATCAAGGAATGCATAGCGAAATTTTTTAAGTGAATAACTGGAGCATTTATTTTAAAAAACTAATTGATATATCGAACTAAAAAATGAAAAGTAAAATAGTTTAAAAAACTAAAAAAAAACACGCTTTTGTATGCAACCGAGACTAAAAAATAGAAATATATTTTCATTACAAAGAGTATTGTCAGTCTATCATAGTATAAAGCGTGGGGTGCATTTTTACTATTTTTTCATAACTTTCCCCTCACCATAGATATTTGCAAATAGAATAATTATAACATTTGTATATTAGCACCCACGCTTTCTCTGAAGTGACTGACAAACTCTTTGTAATGAAAAATTATTTTCACCATTTATATTTGTTCTTCTGTTATATCTCTTTCTTGATTTAACACACTCATTTAGCGGTTATTTCTAGAATTATTACTACTACTGTAAAAAATAAGTACCTATTATTTTAAATTTTAAACTATTATATTTTTTATTGACGCGCCACTTTTGAGTTTCGTAATAAAAATATAGCAAATGGCGTGATCATAAAAGTAAATTTCTCGGAAAAAAATATTAAGATTGATAGCAAGGGTCGCCACCTGACCTCTTCACGACGTGTATAAGTATGTCTACTTGAAAAAGGTAGTTAAACCGGATAACAATTGCAAATTACTAAAGTAGGTATTGCCCGGCAATAAAGAGTTTTAATAAAATTTAGGTTTTTCGTCGTGTATATCTAAAGTATTGGGTGGGACTGGGGATGCATGGTAAAAATCCAAAAGGCAATTATCACAAATTTAATTGTATCTATCATCTACGAGGTTTGGCCAAAAATGTAGCTTTTGCTTGAGTAAACTACCTGTATTTTGGCTAATATTTGTTAAACTGTAATAAAGATATGGGTTAAATTGTAAATCAAATTGTAATGCAGTGGGTAGTTTTCGCCAAATTATGGTTTCGGTGGCAAATCTGCCACCGTTGTCAAGACAAATGTAATAAAATTAATAAAAATAAAAACTTACTATTATTTAGGTTTTAAAATTCAATATTTTTATGTTTTTACTAGGATATTCGGATATTCTGAAAACTTTGACATTAAATGTCAAAAACATGTTTGTTTGGTTTATAGTGTCATCAGTGACATAGATAACTGGTTGCTGGTGATATTGATTGTTTATTTTACAAAAAGGTGGAATAGTTAGTTAATTTTTAGTCTTCCTGAAGATATACTTCAGTATCAAGACAAAATGCAACCAAGTAAGTTATTTAAATTAAACTGAAATTGATGCTACACAATTATCTTTATTTAATAATATACGCGCACTTTTTTTTGATTTTGCGTTTTAGAACAAGTTTCCTTTGCTAAAACTCGAAGCATCCCACAATGTGCAAAGATCAATAATTACCACCATAAGTAAGCATAATCATTACAACACGTAAGTACGTAGCAATTATTATTTATTTTCCTGACTAAGAAAATATAAACAATTTAAAAATTACTAGTTTATCATCTTTTTCCTGAAGTGCATTATTGAATTATTAATTTCATTGCCACTTTTGTAGTAGCGTCGCGCAAAAAATAATTATATATTATTATACATTCCCGGTCTATCAAATAAAATTCAACGAATAGGGCATAAATTTAATATTCGCACAATCTTTAAACACAATCAGTCATCTCAATTAACGAAACAAATCCATACAACTTAAATGAAAATACAAAATGTCATTTATAAAATTATTGTGAATGCAATAAGTTTATATAGGTGAAACTTGTAGACCATTAGCCAAACGCATAAAAGAACACAGACTTTACATTAAAAACACAGAATTTCATAAATGCGAAATCTACAACACGCATTTGATAACAATCATAGAATAAACTGGGATGCTTCGAGCATTTTAGCAAAGGAAACTTGTTCTAAAACGCAAAGATCAAAGAAAGTGCGTATATATTATTGAACATAATGATAATTGTGTAGCATCAATTTCTAGTTAATTTAAATAACACTTGGTTGCCTTTGCTTGATACTGAAGTATCTTCAGGAAGACTAAAATTAACTAACTATTCACCTTTTTGTAAAATAAACAATCAATACACCAGCAACCAGTTATCTATGTCACCATGACACTATAACCAAACAAACATGTTTTGACATTTAATGTCAGAGTTTTCAGAATATCCGAGAAAATCATAAAAAAATTTTCAATTTTAAAACCTAAATAATAGTAAGCTTTTATTTTTATTATTTTTATTCCATTTGTCTTGACAACGGTGGCAGATTTCACCGAAACGTCGATGTTTTAATTATCTTTTACTTGTTTAAATTTTTTTTTGGTTTTTAGTACTTTAATTTAATTTTGGTGTGTACCCAAATAAATACCATCCATTAAAATAATTATACTTGATGACAATTTTTATTGTATTATACATCTCGTACATGAGCTACCCTGTATGTAAACTTGAGTACAGTACGTCCAATCTAACTTGTCCACATTTTAAATGTCTATAACTTTATATTGCTTAACTTAAAAAATGATCCACAAACCAACTTGTACAGTGAATTATCCAGTTTTTTTCTGTTATGAAGATTACACAAAACAATTTTATTTGCAGACTATATTGACATAATTTAAACTCATTTTTTCAAATGGGACACCCTGTATATTATATTACCATTAAAAAGTCTTTTAGAAGAGCTTACAAAATACAGCTATTGATATATCTATCTCAGTCAGTTTTTGGAAATATGACTATTTAAATCTGGAAAATATTATATTTAATTTTCCTCCATAGTCATTTCTCGACTATACCTACCTACAGGACTAAGCTTAACTGTAGATATAATAAAAATTATATGGGTATATTATTATTTTTTTGAATGTAAATGGTCATATTTCAGAAACTATTAAAGATAGTTATCAAATGTAGTGTTTTTGGTAAAGCTCTCTAAAAGAAATTTTAATAGTTGGTATAATATACCAAGTGTCCCATTAAAAAAAAAGTAAATTAGGTCGATATATTTTGTTAATAAACATATTTTGTGTAATCTTCATAGAAAAGGTTAGGAAATAAAAAATTATAGATATTTAAAGTGTGACCAAGTTAGTTGGACGCACTGTTGAACTTTCTTATTTTATATGGTTTATATTTATGCTTTTTTTTAATGTTTTTAACACTTTAGATTTACTTATACCAAAATCTTTTCTCAATATTACGGCTAGATACCGTCGGTTCAGCAGTAACACAAGCCATCGTGTTTACCTCAATCCCTTTCCCTATTTTCCTTATTGTAAATATTAGTCCTTGGTTTTCAAATGATCCATATTCAGCTTAAATTATGGTACAATCTTTGAAATATTCTTTTGTCTGGCTGTCGTCGCTCTGGATAACGGTCAAAATATAAGTCCTAAAGCTGTTTTTTTTTATCTTTATTACTTTCAATGTAGCACTCAAACATGTTAAATTTCTCATAGTATTGAAAATATTCATTTTAAATCTTTTTGTTTTATTATATTCACATACGGACTATAAAAACGAATACCTACTAATAGCTAATTGTCATTTGATTTTAGGACGTATAAAAACAAACCAAAACAAAATCATTCCATAAACACCTAAAAATGGGGTTGGTGTTTTACCTAATTTGGGCATAACAAAATAGTGTCAGTGTTATAAAATGTTGAGTTTGTGAGTCATAAAAAGAAAAAATGCAATTTTTTGAAGATACTTGCAAGACGAGGGTGTTCCATTTAAAAAAAATGCATAGTTGTGGTAATGTCCTGAAAAATTCGAAGGCGTTAATGTTACCTGTTTGCTGTCTTGAGACCACTGGATTCTGTAAGAAAAGGTTGTAAAACTCTTGTGAAATTTCTAAGGTTTTCTTTCTATCTTCATAAATGTCTGAGTAATAAGACATAATAAAAATTGTAGGCGAATTTTCAGAATCACCTGTATCTTCAAACCAATCTAGTTAGCGTGGATTGATTGCACACATTGAACTAAACATCCAAAAAGAGACCTGAGACACGTACATTGGTTTTTGTATCTCTTACCGTTTTGCTTCTGCCTGCCAGTACCAACCAAAAAAAACCACCCCGTACAAGTCAATAAACAAATATGATTTCCTTTGGAAATATCGAAAAATACCGAGACACTTTTCAAAATATAACTGTTTATATTGAAGTATAACTGAGAAGTGTCATTGTTCTAGAATAGAGATATGTATTTTATCGTCAAATGAATGACACTACCGCCATGTGGCAAAAATAAACTAAACATCTATGGAAAACCCTGTTTTTAAATACATTCTAAGGCTGGTTATTAAAATATGTACATATGTTTAAACAATTTAGAATGTACCAAAAAATTGTAATAATTTATCAAGATTTTAAATTTTAAACAATTTTCCATGGCTTTATTTATAAAATTGGAGGAAAAAAATTTAATGATATATAAGTATCGCTCTGTCAAGTAAAAAAATGCTCTTATAACTAGATGTCGGTATGGTCTCGTAATACTCCATTATATTCCTATTTATTTGGGTTTCACAAAACCAATTTTGATAATTTCAAAATTCACTACATTTCAACAAAAGATCATTTAATTGACACCTTAAATTAATCCTATTGTTGTTCACACTTGAAATTGCGATATTCAAAAATATAATTAGAATTAGCAAATATACGCACCTTTCTTTTGATGGTAAGTTTCAACATCACACCATTGGGTACATATCTCTATACGGAATATACTTTCGTTTAATGTTCTTTTAAAGAGATCCAAATCATACCATACGAGTATTAATTAGGTAAATCATATTTTATGGAATGGCCATTTCCAATTATTTCATAATTTTATTTAAAAATTGAACATAGAGCTGCATCATTAAAAATATCATAATTATACCAAATCGAATTTAAGTAATACGTAGGGTGTTCAGTAAGTTTTGAGATACTTTGTAACTAAATGGTGCAGGAAAGTAACATTGATGTTTTTTGTTTGTACATGTCATGACATGTCGTAGTCCTACATAGTTATTAGTAAACTATCAGTTTTGCGCCAGTTCGTGTCAAGCGATTTTAGCGCAATGGCGTCGTGGACGACTATCGAGTGCCGTGCAATTTCGAAATACAACTTTTCACATGGGTTATCTCCAGAACAGTGTTTAGAAGAAATGAAGCGTATACTTGCTGATGACTGCCCATCTCGTGCGACCATATACAGATGGTACAAACAATTTCAGCGGGGCTCGTTTTCGCTTGAAGACGCCTCACGCTCAGGTCGACCGTGTGAAGTAGTTACCCCAGAAAACATATCTGCCGTCCAAAAGCTATAGAAACCAAACCGACGAATTACCTATCGACAGTTAGAAGAGACATTGAACATTAGTTTAGCAACATTACACACGATCATACATGAGCACTTGAGTTTTATAAAAATTTGTACTCTTTGGGTTCCACACAAGTTAACTCCCGAGCAGCAGGCACAAAGAGGTAATTGGTGTCAGAAAATGATGTCCAAATTCCAGGAGGGTAAATCTAAAGACATAGTGTCGATAATCATGTTAGAGGAAACTTATCTTTATTATTACGACGTCCCAACTAAACAACAGAATAAGATATAGGTTCTCGAAGGTGAAGATACTCCGACCGAAGTTCGCAAATCAAGATTTGTACAAAAATAATGATAGTTGTTTTCTTTGGTTCAAGAAGAAAAATTAAACATCTTGTGCTCCGAGAACAGAAGACCATAAACGCTCTCTGGTACACTACAGTATGCCTTTTAAAACTTATAGAAAAGTTAAGAGTGATTCGCCCAAACTCGCATCTCGCTAGCTGGTACCTTCATCATGACAATGCCCCACCTCATCGAGCTGAACTTACCAGTCAATTTTTGACAGATGCAGGCTTGAGACTTTTGGAACATTCGCCTTATAGCCCCGACTTGGCGCCGTGTGACTTTGGGTTGTTTCCTTTGGTCAAGAGCCCAACTGAAAGGACAAAAGTTTAAAACGGAAGACGCGCTACTGGAGGCCTGGGATAAAATATGCGCTGAAATTTCAAATGAAAAGTGGAAAGCTATTTTCAGTGACTGGTTTGTTAAAATGGAAAAGTTAATTCAATGTGGTGGAAATTATTTTGAAAAAATCACATTACACGCTCCAACACGTTTAAGAGTTCACTGCTTAAGCGGAAAATTCAAAAATTATGCAGTGTGCCATTATGCCCAAATATGTTATTTTAGGCTAGTTTTCCCTAAATACTTTTAAATGACCTGTATATACCGGAAATTCTAGAATTCTATCTGAACTGGTCAATGTATTTTCATAATGACCGGCCCAAAGAAAGGAATATTTTAAAAGCAGATATCCTTCGCGAAGAATGCATCAAGGTGATAAGGTTATTCCCTTCGGTAATTTCCATTGCACATATGCCAATAAAAAGTTGTTCTGTAATAAAAAAAGGCTTTAAAATATTTCAATTAAAACATACTTCGACACTTGATCATACTTCATTTACTGGGCTTTATTCGTTTTACTCATACGAGTATTATTCCGAGAATTACTGCCATAATTGTGTCGAGAAAATGTACCTAATCATTATGTTTTGTTATATACCGGGTGGCAACGAACCCAGCAAAGACTATTTGCCGGCAATGTACATTTTTCATATTGGCATTGATGGTAAGGCATTGGTAATTGGTGGCAATATTATGCCAACATCTTATACGCATTAAAAAGTCAACCCGAAATAAACACTTAATTGCCAATAAATTTTACATGCAGGCGAATTGCCGGCAAGCATACAAAAATGGCGGCATACCAATCCTGATTAAATAAAGCACGCGTATTTGTTGCAGGCAAATAAATATTGGATTTTTGAGGACAAACCTTCAACGCATATTCATACTTTTTAAACCATATTATTAACATTGGTATTTAACTAACATTAAAGCAATTTTTTGATCTGTTTTATTTATAATGGCAGCTAAACAACATTATTTTATGTTTTTTACATAATTTAAAGGAAATGGCCTTTTCATAACATTTTATTGTTAAAAATCATGCAAATAAAAATTGGGTCAAACAAAATGTTTATTATGTATTTTGGAGCGAATAAAAATAAAATGATGGTAAAATTAGCTACGTTAATTTCGACCGAAGGTGACTGCTTTGTGCATTTATTTTCTACATGATTTTCTAGCTTTTTAGTTTCTTTTTTAAAGAAAAGAGTTTTTTAATAGACATAATTAAATTTATTCATTACCTAATAAGTGTGTTTTGTGTGATTAATTGGTGATGGCTAGTCGAGAAGGCAAGATATTCAAGTAGACTGTTAGGAGCTGTAAACATTTTGTTTAAAACTTTATTAAAAGTTTTAAAGACGTGTTAATAAAAATATTATATATATTTAATAGTTTTTTGACATACCGATAGATGGCGTAATGGACAATAAACTACTACGTTTCTGCAATATCTTCGCTTTCTATCGTCTAAACCGTATCCATTAGACAAAAATAATACGAGAGCAGTCTGCGGTAGGTGATCTCACTTAGCTTTGAAAGAAATATCTTCGGCTAGTGTAAAAATCTGCATCTCCAAGTTGGACAGTGTTCCGAGAGATGTTACTTTGCATTGCAAGGAAATTGCATGCAGTAAGGAGTTTTTCCTATTTTAATTTTCAAATAAAATATCGCATCATTTTAGCTTTTAAAAAAAGTATATGCGACAATTTTCTTCAATAAGACGTCAGCTTGCTGCTTGGGAGTATCTGCATTTGCCCACTTTCGTGTCTTTTTGTTATCTTTTTGCCAATAACTTATTAATGACGGATGCCATCACTTTATCTGCAACACGTGGCCTAATAACGGCCAATTGCCCACTTTCGCGTCTTTTTGATACCTTTTTGCCAATGCCTTGCCATTAAAGAGTGTTGGCAATGCCAGTAAATTAAATGTACAACGCCGGCAAAAAATGTTATATGGGAAATTAATATCCAGAAATTTATTTTTTTATTTTAATGGAACTCCCTATATATTTTTAAGATTTAAATTCTTTAACCTATTCCTGATATAAAATCTATATTGTACCCATAACCTATCTTTTTTTAGTTTTAGGGAAATTTGCGTTTGAAAAGGTCTAGACGACGACCCAATATCCATGAACCTGTTTATTGTAAGGTCGTTCGGACCTTTTCAAACTCCGTATTTTCTAAAACTTAAAAGATAGGTTATGGGTATATCATAGGTTTTATATCAGGAATAACTAAAGAATTTAAATCTTAAAAAATATACAGAGTGTTCCATTAAAATTCACAGGAAGGTATTTCCTTCCCCCAAATCTTCAAGTATTTAAGTCCCGTGTCAACAAACTCCCTCTTACCTCGCTTAAGACACCCACGGTACGTTAGTATTTAGGCTTTTAGCCTTCGTGGTTTGTCCAAAGATAAAAAAATATATAACATATTTTAATTGAGAAAATTGGAAAAATAAGAAGTCTAGTTACACTAGTTTTATTCCAGCCATTTTGCGACTATACTGCCGTCAGAACCCCAGATATTAAAAAAAAATAGCTTTATATAACAGGCTTACATCGCTCGTAAATTCTGGTTTAAGCTTTTACCGAAAAGACATTTAAAAATATCAAAAACTAGTGCTAAGTTTATGAACCCGGCCAGAGCAAAAAGCTTTTAAATATACCGTTGATTATCACTTCACAAGGTTACAAAAGGTCTAAAAAACTAGAGTTAAAAAGTCATTAGTTAGAGAAATTGTGATGTTTTTTTTCTTAATTTAAGTGTAAGCAAGACATTCCCTATTACTGCTAATTGCTAATCAAAATAGCATAATGTGCCAGGTCTATTTTATTTTTTTATGTATATTGTAATACTAGGCCTTATTACACTACTATAGAATAATAAGGCCTATTAACAAGGTTTTTCAAAATGTTTAATTTTGTTTTTGTGTACATCAAATCTTGAAATGTTTGCATATTAGAGTAATTAGTATATACAGACTGTCCACGGATGAAGGTTAACAAGAGGAAAAATGGACCAAAAATTTACTTTTTCATACGTAGGTCATATCGAAATCATAGATTATACAGGGTGATCAAGAAATAATTTCAATTTTTAGAAAGTCAAATTGCAATATCTCTCTTATTTTAAATGGAACACCCTATATTTTTTACACCACACAATGACAAACCAAATACTTTTTTAAATGGTGTATAGGTTGCCTATAGTAAATTCCGTTTTAACATATTTTTATTCCAAATATCCATTTAAATGTAGGTAGGCTGGGATATAGCTATGCCTATTTACTAAGCCGTTATTGCAAAATGTAAATTTGTTTAAAAAAAACACAAAATTAAAAGATTTTGTATTATCTGCCACTATTTTTAAAATTCACAGAAAAAAAAATCATTAGTTGCTTCTAATGCTACTTTCATTAACACTTATTTCAGCTGAATGTGGTAATGATAAAACTTGTGTTTTTAAACAATCCTAATAACGCCTCTGGTCAGTTATGACGACATTCTGTGACCTATAACTCGTTTCTTCCATTATCCATAATCACTATGTCAAATTTTTTAAAGCAACTATTAAGGTTATCAGATGGTTTCTCCTGGAATATTTTTTAGGATTAAGTAAACCATTTTTTTCACATCCTACCAGTATTATATCATCTTGTTGTTGTAGAAGAAGGGTTTTTATTATAAAATATTTGTCCTCACCCAGCACCCCTGTTCACTCCACCGTCTCGTAAATATGTTTTTAATAATAATAAATTATAGAAATGGATTTTGGAAAACGCGCACACAGATTTGTCTCATAATCGACCTATAGAAACGCCCTGAAAAGAATTTTTCGAAAATCTCTTATAATAGCGAAAACCGCTATATCGAACTAATACCTAATTATTTTTTTTTTGTAAGCCAAAAAGTGTGTTTTAGTGCATAGAAGGCGTTCGCCAAATTTTTTAAAAATATTTCAATTGGTATAAAATTTATTATAAAAAAAACAATAATTTTTTTAAATTTTTAACAGCCTGTAGTTTGAAAACTAAGACGTTTAGGACATTGTTTATAAGAAGTTTTTTTATATTTTTTAATGTAAAAAGTTTTTCTTTATCTTTGGACAAACCACGAAGGCTTAAAGCCTAAATACTAACGTACCGTGGGTGTCTTAAGCGAGGTAAGAGGGAGTTTGTTGACACGGAACTTAAATACTTGAAAATTTGGGGGAAAGGAAAGACCTCCGCGGGCAGCAGGTTCCACAATCTAGAAACTCTAGGGATAAAAGAACGAACAAAGTGAGAAGTTCGGGAGCCTGTCCAGTTGGACCGTATAGGAATACATACGCGCGGAACCACGAGTTTCTCTGTTGGGAACCGTGAGTGGAGGAATGTAAAAAGTTTTTCGGATAACTTGTGAAACACCCTGTATTTCTTTATTAATGCAAAAAATACCGTCCCACTCAAAGACATTAAAGCAAGAATCACAATTAAACAAAAATATTCAGCAATAAAATGCATTTTGTTTATAAAAGACAATGAATGAATGCAGGGACACGCTGTTTTCAATGCAATAATCTTTTTAATGGCTTTTTAACTGGTTGTTGTTTGTGTCCTTAACATTTTCTAAAATATTTTTGCCATGGCGAATTTATTAATTAAAATATTATTTCATTGATTTTTAAAATCTTAATTAATTTGTGTAAAAAGGATATTTAGGTATAGTTGTTTGTACAGGGTGTCTTAAAATTGACGCCCGTGCTTTTGGATTTGATTTAGGAGTATACAGGGTGGCCCACCATATTCGACACGGTCTGTAGCTGGATAACCATGGGGTTTTAAAAAAGTAAATACTGAAACATATGCGGGTCGGATAAGGCCACAGTATAAAATTATTTTACTCTATACAGGATGTCTCAAAAAAGTGTGACGTATCAAAGTTATATTTTTTAAATGGAACACCCTATATTTTTAGATTCTCATAATGTGACGTAAAAACATACAGGGTATTCCATTTAAAATAAGAGAGATATGGCTACTTGATTTTTTGAAAAATTGAAATTATTTTTTGATCACCCTGTAAAATATTTAATCTTGATTTGACCTACGTATGATATGGCAGACTTTTTTAATCTTGTTACACATTTTAAAGTTTAAAGTGTTAAAAGTGTTAAAGTAAAATCAATTTAATTTTACCTCTGCACTTTTCAAAAAAATCAAATATCACAAAAACGAATAAAATTAGACACTTAGTACTATAAACAAACTTGAGTTATTTTTTAAAGTAGAATCTAAATCCGTCATAAAATATAGGGTGTTCTATTTAAAAAAATATAACTTTGATACGTCACACTTTTTGAGACACCCTGTATAGACTTAAATAATTTTATACTGTGGTCTTATCCGACCTGTATATGTTCCAGTATTTAATTTTTTTAAAAACCCCATGGTTATCCAGCTACAGACCGTGTCGAATATGGTGGGCCACCCTGTATTTACAAGTCGTAAGGTAAAAGTAAAAAAATTCCGATTTTTCTTTGTTATCAAGATATTAAAAAAAAACAATAAATTTTATCAATGAATTATTTTAGAAACTAGTGATTTCATAAAATGGGCTCAAATAAGTGGCCTCGTACTTCAAGACAAACATTTACGAGATAAATCATGAGAGCACGAACGTTCTGTAGAATATTTTCATCTATTAATGCCACAACAGCAGGAATTCAAGGGACTGATGTAATTTCGACGCAGAAGTAATTATGAAAATTTTGCAGCGTGTAAACTCGACGCACTAGCGAAAGGTAAAGGATTCATGGTAATTCCGCAGGTATTTTCGACGCATATTTTTATGCCATCTGTACCTGTACAGGAGAGAATTTAAACCGATTTTTTAAATAATAAATAAAAATAACTTGTGTATTAGTCTCAGGTTTAAATAGGAAATAAAAAAAAAAGATTTAACTAACCAGACTAACCATGAGCCCCCACCTATCTCTAGCAGAAAATATTCAAGTAATATCAAGTAACAAAACACGGAAAATCAAAGACAGAGTAAAGGTGAGGGGTCATGGTTAGTTCTGGTTAATTTAATCTTTTTTAAATTTCCTACTTACACCTGCATTGCACATTCACTACAATATGTCGCCATTATTTCCCTCTAACCTAAACAAAACTACCTGTACCTAAATATTCGTCGAAAATACCTATCGGATTTTCGGACCTTTCCCTGACATAGGTGAAGTAGGTTATTATGCGTCGAGATTACCACCGCCGAATTCACGCTACAACATTTTCAGGATCTATGACAGGCTCGAGATAAACTTTTTTCTTGAGATAGCGCCAGAAAAAAAAAATCCAGGGATTGAGATCCGGGGATCTAAGTGGTCATGGTATGGGGCCACGTCTTCCAATTCACCTGATAAAAAATATTACTTTTTAATGAAATAGATTATTTAAAAATATCCCAATTAACCTATTAGAAAATGTTTCATTTAAGGATCTTCTCACTTGTAGGCCGTAATGTGCAACTCGATAACGAAGAAGAATCGGACATTTTTTCACTCTTACTTTTTGACTTATAATAGCCCCCTAAATCAAATCCTAAAAGCATGGGCGTCAACTTTAAGACACCCTGTATTTAATTATTTTAATTTAGGTACTTCTATATTTAAACAAAATAATTTTGCAAATTATGAGTGAATAGAAGATATTCATTGAATATATTTAAATATACCTACAATTCAAATTAAGTCTTTTTCTATTTTCGCGATTAAAAAAAAAAAAAATTATATTTATCATCTCTTTCTAAGCTAAATGTAAGCTAAGTAAATGCTGGAGTCCCTCAGGGCTCAGTTCTGGCACCAACATTGTTTCTTCTTCACATCAACGACCTTCTCTCGTCCACAACTAATTCCATTCATAGTTTCGCCGACGATAGTACCCTTCACTCCAGTTTTCAGGTTCCTAAACCCATCACTAAACCTGACTTGGAAAACAAACGCAGAGCGATGCAGATATCTCTTTCGCAGGATCTTATTTTAATATTGGATTGGGGCGCCAAAAATCTCGTCTATTTTAATGCATCCAAAACACAATCATGTTCCTTGTCGCGAAAAGAGTCATCCAATACTCATCCTCTATTTATGAGCGGCCAAGTTTTACAGAGCAAAGACACCTTCAATCTTGTGTGTCACATTTGAAAGTAACCTTAACTGGCATAAACACATTGTATCTATAGCCACGTCAGCTTCAAAAAGCTTGGATTTATCTTTCGAACCAAAAGTATTTTTCCCCTTCTAATTTATACACTTTATATGTGTCCCAAATCCGACCTCCCTTGGAATATTGTTTGCATATCTGGGGCATGGCGTCCCCCACAACCCTAAGCATTCTTGATTCTATTCAAAGAAGAGCTATTCGTCTCATTAATAATCCTTCACTTACAGAAAGGCTTCCTCTCTTGCCCATCGTCGGGCTGTGGGGGATTTATCGCTTTTTTATAGGTTTTTCCATGGCTTCTGCTCTGAAGAATTGTCCAGTATAGTTCCTTCACTCACGGTTCCCAACAGAGAAACTCGTGGTTCCGCGCGTATGCATCCCTATACGGTCCAACTGGACAGGCCCCGAACTTCTCACTTTGTTCGTTCTTTTATCCCTAGAGTTTCTAGATTGTGGAAGCTGCTGCCCGCGGAGGTCTATCCTTCCCCACAAATCTCTAAGTCTCCGTGTCAACAAACTCCCTCTTACCTCGCTTAAGACACCCACGGTTCGTTAGTATTTAGGCTTTAAGCCTTCGTGGTTTGTCCAAAGATTAAAAAAAAACTGCAATTTTTTAAAAGATTTCTTGTGCACTTTGGTTTTCTTTTAAAGCCAATATTAAGTAAGTAATAACGCCTAAAAAAACACCTCGCCAAAAATTTAAAGCTAAGTTTTTCGGTAATTTACCCAAAACGTCAAGATCCAGACAAGCCTTAAAATGTGAAAAAAGTAAGTAATTCGATCGTGTTAATTATTTTTATATGTTTAATTAGTCATTTTGCAAAAACATCTGCTAAATTAAATTATGCAATATCAACAAAATATAAATACAGTCACGATCTTGAAAATTTAGGTTGCTTTCAATAATTGACCTGCAAAAATCAATCATTAAACTTATTCAAAACAAAGAAAATGCCAAGGGTGATTTTTTTACATAATTTAAATTTTTAAATAATAAGTTTTTGTTATGAACAAAAATTTTCCTTAAGTTCTTTAATATTTATATTTCAAAAAAAAAAGTAGAATTAAGGCACTAAAGAAATTAAAAAAGAAATAAAGTGGAAAGTTCATGGTTTCTTCAGATACACTCTAGAAGAATGCATAACAGTGACACTAAGTGTTGCTCTATTTATATGGAGCAGTTGGAAAAGGAATAATCCAATCATTAAACTTATTCAAAACAAAAGAAAATGCCAAGGGTGATTTTTTTACATAATTTAAATTTTTAAATAATAATTTTTTTGTTATGAACAAAATTTTCCTTAAGATCTTTAATATTTATATTTCAAAAAAAAGTAGAATTAAGGCACTAGAGAAATTAAAAAGAAATAAAGTGGAAAGTTCATGGTTTCTCCAGATACACTCTAGAAGAATGCATAACAGTGACACTAAGTGTTGCTCTATTTATAGGAAGCAGTGGGAAAAGGAAAAATCCAATCATTAACCTTATTCAAAACAAAAAGAACATGCAAATGGTTATTTTTTACATAATTTAAATTTTTAAATAATATTTTTTTGTTATGAACAAAATTTTCCTTAAGATCTTTAATATTTATATTTTAAAACAAAAGTAGAATTAAGGCACTATAAAAATTAAAAAGAAATAAAGTGGAAAATTCATGGTTTCTTCAGATGCACTCTAGAAGAATGCATAACAGTGACACTAAGAGTAGCTCTATTTATAGGGAGCAGTTGGAAAAGGAGAAATCCAATCATTAAACTTATTCAAAACAAAAGAAAATGCCAGGGTGATTTTTTACATAATTTAAATTTTAAAATAATATTTTTTTGTTAAGAACAAAATTTTCCTTAAGATCTTTAATATTTATATTTCAAAAAAAAAAGTAGAATTAAGGCACTAGAGAAATTAAAAACGAAATAAAGTGGAAAGTTCATGGTTTCTTCAGATACACTCTAGAAGAATGCATAACAGTGACACTAAGTGTTGCTCTATTTAGTTGGAAAGGAATTATATAAAATAATTTTACGACAGATACCAAAGAGCTCGTAGATTGGAAAGAGAAAAAGCTTTTTTGTAAAAGAAGAGTCATTAATAAGGCATTTGGCACTTTTAAGACTAAATAATTAATGTTAAGCGTTGTGGGTGGCGCCATTTCTACATATAAAAATACCATTATCCCTTATTGCCATTCCAAATAATTAACTCTCTTATAACCTTGAACTTATGCTACGTGAAAATATCTACTTAAAGTTATTCGTCATTTATGATAATATTTTTTCAGCTAATTAAATGTTAAGTATTTAATTTTTTGGTATTTACTTCTCTACAACTTACTTTTTAATTATACATATACATATAGAAGGAACAGTTTAAAAATATAAATTCGGTGCTCTTTGATAAGAAAAAAAATCACAAAAAGTTTAAAGCAAATAAATCGGCATGCTTGTCTTCGCAGCCGCCTTTGCTATATTTCTTTTATGATATGCCGATTGATGCAGCTGATCATCGCACTATGGGATAGAAATTAATTTTTTGGTCAAAATTCTGAAACTTATCAATCTAACTTAAAATGAGGTGCTTTTTACTGGAAAAATATTATAAATTATTACAAATGCTTTTTGGAAACCTAAAACTTATTATATGTTATTATAAATTTACACCGTCTTAACAATATTATTTTTAATACACTGAATTGTATCCGCAGTTGGTTTCTTGTGAAACATTTTTTAAATATTAATACTAAATAGAAAAAATTGCTTTTAATGTTTCAAAAATTATTAGCATTACTCTACAATTGTTTCGCCTTTCTAGGGCTTCATCAAGAGTACTTCGTATACTGTATACGAAGTACTCTTGATGAAGCCCTAGAAAGGCGAAGCAATTGTAGAGTAATGCTCTAATAATTTTTGAAGCATTAAAAGCAATTTTTCTATTTAGTATTAATATTATTTTTTGTACAAAATAAACTAAAATGTCAACTTGTTTGGTTAATTCGGTAGTATTCTAATCAGTAATCCGATGATTATTATCTCATATGATATACAGGGTACGACAATAGGTATGATTTTTTTTAATGGAATACCCTGAATTTTATATCACCACCAAAAAAATCTTTTAAAATGCTTTAAAAAAATAGTACATTTAATGTGTCTATTTCAATTAGTTTCGGAAATATGACCATCCAAATCTGAAAAATAATTTTAAATTATTCTTAGAAACGTAATAGAGATAATCTACCCAACTTTTTTATTTTTTAACGTATAAAATAAATAAAAACACTGTTTTGTTGGGTAGATTCTGTAGACTCCATATCTTTCATCAGAATGCTTTTATCTTTTAGGATATACAGTGTAGGACAAAACATATTAAATTTTAAAATGGAAAACCTTGTAAATTATAAAAAAATCTTGTATCTGTCCTTACACTCAGAAGCAGCAAAAAGTAGGAAGGCAATTGTAAGTACAAAAACTGATAAAGAAAAAGGTAAAAAAATCTTTGACAAAAGTAGCGAGACTTCGCGAGACTGCATTGGAAACACAACAATAGCTCTTATTATTTAAACTCTTTTACTTTTTTAGTAAACAAGGCTAATAATAAACTAGGTAGATTTAATGTTGTATATTTATGTTTACTTAAAATGCATTTTCAAGTTTCTTATTACCCCAATAGAAGTCGTCATATCCTTTTATAATTTTGCGTACATGTAGTTTGAAGTATCTACTTTGAAATACACAGCATGAGCCATTAAAATTTCAAAGTTGCTTTTTGGCCAAAATAATGGATTTCTATCCCATAGTGTATCGACGCTCTTCAAGAGTAAACTACCTTTATTTTTAATTTTTAAGAAAAATGTAATTTATATTTTTTTATTATTTTACTGAGACGATTCTCCCAATGCACTTTTGCACCACAGAAAAAAATATATATAAAAAGAAAAAAACCGTAGAAAAATGTATTAGACAAAATTTAAAACCGAATCGTAATAACGAAAAGTGGTAGTAAGAATAAAAAATAATAACAAAAAAAACTTACCTAAATTTTATAAAAAAAAGGGCTTAAAAACTTAGTTCAGAAAATTTCGCGTACGCGTTTCTTTGAATTTTTTTTTCAGCCACTATCTCACTTACACCCGATCCGAACCCGCAGTGCTGGTTGGTGAAAAAGACTAGTGAACGCTGAGATTGGTGCTGGTAATATAAACAACGGCGCGCGACAATTATTATTGCTTTGTATTTATGGTAAATTGAGCTTGTATACTCGTACCAATGGTATATAACGAACCAATTGACGACTGACTTCAGACACCTCGTGGTTCTTTTTGATTCTTCAGGTCAGTTTTGATAATTCCGGGTGTCGAGTGTTTTAATTTATTTT
The DNA here is from genome assembly GCA_014170235.1 of Listronotus bonariensis. Lineage (NCBI taxonomy): Eukaryota > Metazoa > Arthropoda > Insecta > Coleoptera > Curculionidae > Listronotus > Listronotus bonariensis. The sequence continues at coordinate 63,562 of JACEGR010002226.1, read as the reverse complement.
TAATGTTGCCTTGATGATGTTGCTTATTAATCACAAATTAATTGTAAAGAGTTTATTTAAAAAGGGGTATATTCAGTTACAAATATTTAAAAAGAAATGTAAATACGTTTAATATTGAAATTTTTAAAACTAAAACTCTAAATGTTGTAAATTCTAACTCTTTGTGGGCCTAAAAATCTATTTCGTAATAATTCAATTTATTATTTTTATTTCTTATAGGAAAAATCAAATATTATTTTCGAAATGTCTACTTTTGTTAGAACTTTCACTGTTTTATCTGTTTTTTACGTTAATATTACGATGTAAAATTATGTTTTACTTTTTATTAATTAAGATATACCGGGTGTTGCTCCGTCAGAGCGGGACATAGGGAAACCCATGTAAATTTTGAAGTGGTCCAATATTGGCTCTCCTAATTATTTTAGAAGAAAATATAATAAGGATTTTTTAAAGAGCACGAAAAGTTGTACCCAGTGTACAAATTTCAGCTCTTCTCAGTCCGCCAGCTAAGAGATAAATGCTAAAATAAGTTACGAATCTCCTATCTTCTTACGCGCCTTGTATTATTAGAAGTTTATAATAAAATACTAGAAAAATTATTTAACCTCTTACTCTCAAGTTGTCAGATCAATGTCACATCATTCTTAAATAATGAACTACTTAAATCAAGAAAAAATCACTATTATAAAAAACCAGGGAAATAGTTATCGAAGAGTAGCGGACATGTTTGCAGCCTATTTTCCCAATAGGCCAATACCAAGTAAATCGACAATAGAACGGACGATAAAAAATTTGTAACAGTAATCAATAATTGTAAATGTGAAGAAACGATTTTTTTCTATGGGGACATTTTAAAAACTAAGCCACCAATAAAAAATATGAAAATTTAGTCCAGCTAAGGAATGCTATTTCCGCTGAATGTGCCAGAATATGGATATACCAACTAGCCAACGTAAGAAATGAGTTTTATAATCGTTTGGGTTATTGTCTGGCAGTTAATGGAGGAATATTTGAGCATTTGATTAAATCCTGATATTTTCGTCATAAATTGATTTCTAAATGTAGAAAAATTTGTTTTATTGTCTTGCGTAACTGTGAGTGCATGTGTTGGAATTAGCTGTAAAGTAAAATGAAATGCGAGGATTCTTTTTGAAATTCCCGTATAAAATTGTTCAGTTTTGGTAATGGCATTATAAATTAATGATCTAAATTGTCACTGATAAATTGATATAGTGTTTTTATTGTTGATTTCTAGAGTACAGGGTGCATAATGAGATACTACGTTGCAGAAGTATTAAGCAGTTTACTCTTTACTGGTTGGTTGAAAAATGCTCAAATTTTTATTTTGGGTGGAACTTACTGTGCTCTTCAATAAATCCTTATAGCATTTTTTCTAAAATAATTAGGGGAGCCAATATTTGACTACTTCAAAATTTACATGGGATTCCCTATGTCCCGCTCGACGGAGCAACACCCGGTATACGATACATAGCTCCTAAAAACAAAAACCGTCGATCAGCTACACCCTTCCACTCCCTAAAAGTCAAGTGTAATTCGGTTTGGTTATGTATGTGAAATCAATATACAGGGTGTTTCGTAATGGCGCATTTCTGAGCTATTTTTCTCAAAAAAATCATATATACATGGGTTCCTTAATTTTTTCGTTCTCAAGATACACGGTGTTAAACCTAAAAAAATTTAAAACACTTTTTTAGAATAGATATAAACATTATTTATTAAAGTTTTTGTGGATTTTGTTACAAAATTGAGAATAAAAAGTTTTAACACTTAATTAAAAAAAAGTGCCCTTATGCAGTGCAGAGCGGGGACTCGTTTAACCTTGTGGGCGTTATATTTGAAAATAACCTTAACTGGCATAAACACATTGTATCTATAGCCACCGCGGCGTCAAAAAAGCTTGGATTTCTTTTCCGAGCAAAAAGTATTTTTCCGCTTCTAATTTATACACTTTATATGTGTCCCAAATCCGACCCTCTCTGGAATATTGTTCTTATGTCTGGGGAATGGCATCCCCTACAACCCTCAGCCATTCAAAGAAGGGCTGTTCGTATTATTAATGATCCTTTACTTACTCAAAGACTTCCTTCTCTTGCCCATCGTCGAGCTGTGGGAGATCTATCGCTCTTCTATAGATACTTTTACGACTTCTGTCCGACGAATTATCCAGTATAGTCTTTCCTCTTGCAGCTCCCAACAGAGAAACTTGTGGTGCCGCGCGTATGCATCCCTATACGGTCCAATTGGACAGGCCCCGAACATCCCATTTCGTTCGTTCTTTTATCCCTAGAGTTTCTAGACTGTGGAACTTACTGCCAGCGGAGGTCTTTCCTTCACCCCCAAATCTTCAAGTTTTTAAGTCCCGTGTTAACAAACTTCCTCTTACCCTGCTTAAGACACCCACGGTACGTTAGTATTTAGGCTTTTAGCCTTTGTGGATTGTCCAGATAAAAAAAATATGTTTCTCGTTTGGCCCAGGATTATGTAGTTCAGTGGATTTTACTTTTTTTTCTGCAAAAACAAAGCAAGCTACGTAAAAATATGAAAAAACAAAAAGTTGTTCTTTTAAGTGTTTTATCCGGAAAAAAATATAAAATCTGCAAAAAAGTAAGTGGCGTACATGTTTTGTCAATAATATTAGCTAAGATGCGCCCCACGCCGCCACTGGTCTGACTAATTAAAATTAGTTTATTTTAGATATATTTACCTTATACCCCTTATAAACAACACTGGTATTTTTTCTTTTATGCTAATGACTTTAAGGGTAACTTATTTTTCATAACTAAGGAAGCCTTAAAAATGAGATTAAAAACTGATGTGATATGTGTTATGTGTTTTGGATCGATTAATGTTGTTTTTTTTTGTGTAAAATAGTTAAATCTTAGTTTGTTTTATTATTTATTATTATTGTAAATGATTGGGCATGTCCCGTAATAAATGAATAAATAAATAAATAAATGTCTTCTGATGCATAGGAGGACAAATTTTTTAATATTTTATAAATTGGTATAAAAATTATTTTTTGAAATTTTTAACACCCTATAGTTCAAAAATCACGATGTCAAGGACATATGATTATTTTCTAATTTTTATTGTAGATTTACCCCTTTAAGTTTATCGGTTAAATTACTGAAAATAACGTATATTTTTCAATTACATGTTCTTGTCCCTGTAAACATGACGTCATTAAAGTCGAAATTCTCGATAATTTCTTACTACTATTAATTATTACTATTGATGTTATTATAAAATAAAATGAGTTTTAATTTAATAATAATTGCTTTTTTAATTAAATGAGTGCGTTTAAAAACAAAAAACAAGGAAGAAGTAGGTGCTCTTCGACAAATACCGACCTAATTAGGTTTCCCGAAAAGTGGGGTTTCTAATATAATTACGCATTTATAAAATCAGAGCAAACTGATGTAATTTCGACGCAGAAGTAATTATGAAAATTTTGCAGCGAGTAAACTCGACGGACTAGCAAAGGGTAAAGGATTCATGGTAATTCCGCAGGTATTCTAGTCAATGACCACCGGCATAACTATAAGGAGGCTTGTTGTTACCGGCCTTTCTAGGTGTTGCCAACCCCCACAGGAAAAATGTAGTATGTAGGCATATGAATACATATGTATAACGTTTTAGCTGTGGTCGGACCCCTTTCAGCAGGGCCAACTCAAAGAAAAGTGCCGCCTGAGGCGGCTACAATTTTGCCGCCCCTAGAAGGAAATAAAATTTGTGGTTCAAAATTTTTGAAGACCACCCACTATTAACTTCCCACTACTTTTAAATTTTTTTTTATTTTAAAAACTAACTTTACTTTAAAGCGGATCATTTTGCCGCCCTTGTACGATGCTTGCCTTTCAGGAGTTGCCAGGTTTCGCCCCCAGGAAATAATGTTCCACATATGCATCTGCCTAGACATATTTCATAAAGGTTTAGCGGGTTTTTTTCAGTTGTTAGGTAATTTAGAAATATCTATATTATGTAAAGTAACCGTTTTGTTTTTATTTATAGCCTTTTTGTTTTTGGTTTTGGTAAAATATATTGACGCCCTTGGACACATGCTATTGTCTCACGACACCCTCACAAAATTTAAAGAGCAGCCTTGTTTCAGTTTTTTACAAATTATCTAAAAGCAACATCAGTTCCTTGTTTTCAGTCCTCAAAAAAAAAAAAAAGTTCTTGCCAATATTTTTACACCTTTTCTAAAAGCAAGAACATTCAGCCCCTTGTATTCAGTTCTCAATAATTTAAAGAGAAAAAAAGTCCTCGCAACAACAGCCCTATACTGCAACAATCTCGATACACCTTCACTCCACTTTTTGTCCCATCAACACGCGCCGCCCCTGGAGGGATACAGCAAGGCCCCACGGCGTCGCGACGCACAGTTTTGGGAAGCCCTGGACTAGATAATTTATTTCCGCCCGTAATGCGACTTTGACTTATATTTCTCCAATCATTAGAATTTGATCACCACGTGCCGCCTGTGGAGGGACACAGCGAGGCCCAAGGGCGTCGAGACGCACAGGTTGGGAGGCCCTGGCCTAGATAATTAATTTTCGCCCGTAATGCGACTTCGACTTATATTTCTCCAATCATTAGGATCAACACGCGCAGCCCCTGGAGGGACACAGCGAGGCCTCAGGGCGTCGCGACGCACAGTTTGGAAAGCCCTGGACTAGATAATTAATTTTCGCCCGTAATGCGACTTCTACTTATATTTCTTGAATCATTAGGACCAATACGCGCCGCCCCTGGAGGGACATAGCGAGGCCCCAGAGCGCCGCGACGCACAGTTTGGAAAGCCCTGGGCTAGATAATTAATTTCCACCCGCTAATGCGACTTCGACTTATATTTCTCCAATCATTAGGATCAACACGCGCCGCCCCTGGAAGGACACAGCGAGGCCTCAGGGCGTCGCGACGCACAGTTTGGAAAGCCCTACTCTAAATAATTAAATTTCGCCCGAAATTGTGGTTTCGACTTATATTCCTCCAATCATTAGGATTTTACCCCCTTCCCCGTACTTGGATAGCTAGTTACGGTGGTGTCAATAACCACTTAAAAAATTCACTTTTAAAATATTTTAAAGATGCATATTGCATATTATGCATACTACACATGTTTTTTTCGGTAGTTTTCCAAACATTAACCTTCATATTTACATTTTGCTCTAAATTGACTATTTTTTGCAAAAAGTGATTGTGCAAATATGCAAATACGCTCAGTGAATCTACGATAATTAGGTAATTGGGCAGTATGTTGAATTATATTAACCCAAAATGATTGATGTTTATGCATTTTATTGCAACTTCTCAAAGGTTATACGGGGGTTTATCAAAATTAAACAAATATAGTAAGAATATTTTAAAAGTGCAAATTCGGTACCCTTTGAAAATAATACAAAAAAACATAAAAAAGGCCGCCTGCAATCGGAGTATTTTATACAAAGGCGCCGCTATCCTTTACAGCGACGCGCCGAAACACTATGGGATAGAAATCCATTATTTTGGCCAAAAAGCAGCTTTGAAATTTTAATGGCTCATGCTGTGTATTTCAAAGTAGATACTTCAAACTACATGTACGCAAAATTATAAAAGGATATGACGACTTCTATTGGGATAATAAGAAACTTTAAAATGTATTTTAAGTAAACATAAATATACAACATTTAATCTACTTAGTTTATTATTAGCGTTGTTTACTAAAAAATGTAAAAGAGTTTAAATAACAAGAGCTATTGCTGTGTTTCTGCTTCAGTCTCGCGAAGTCTCGCTACTTTTGTCAAAGATTTTTTTACCTTTTTCTTTATCAGTTTTTGTACTTACAATTGCCTTCCTACTTTTTGCTACTTCTGAGTATAAGGACAGATACAAGATTTCTTTATAATTTCCAAGGTTTTCCATTTTAAAATTTAATATGTTTTGTCTTACACTGTATATCCTAAAAGATAAAAGCATTCTTATAAAAGATATGGATTCTACAGAATTTAGCCAACAAAACAGTGTTTTTTATTTATTTTATACGTTAAAAAATAAAAAAGTTGGGAAGATGTATCTCTATTACGCTTCTAAGAATAATTTAAAATTATTTTTCAGATTTGGGTGGTCATATTTCCGAAACTAATTGAGATAGACACATCAAATGTAGTAGCTTTTTAAAGCATTTTAAAATATTTTTTTGGTGGTGATATAATATTCAGGGTATTCCATTTAAAAAAATCATACCTATTCGTCGTAACCTGTATATCATATGAGATAATAATCATCGGATTACTGATTAGAATACTACCGAAATAACCAAACAAGCTGACATTTTAGTTTATTTTGTACAATAAAAAATAATAATGTTAAGGGTGGTGTAAATTTATAATAACATATAATAAGTTTTAGGTTTCCAAAATGCATTTGTAATAATTTATAATATTTTTCCAGTAAAAAGCACCTCATTTTAAGAGATTGGTAAGTTTAAGAATTTTGACCAAAAAATTAATTTCTATCCCATCGTGCGATGACCAGTTGCATCAACAGGCATATCATAAAAGAAATATAGCAAAGGCGGCTGCGAAGACAAGCCATAAACCATAAAATGGGAATTACAAAGATTTTTTTATCTTTTAAGCTAGAAATTGTAGCTGTGGTGTATATTGTTATAAAAATATATGTGTTAAAACACCCCGGTCATCTCCAAAAAGTTTTATTTTTACATCGTTTTAGATGGGACCGCTTCTGATCCCATTTTCTATAAGCAAAGTATGTTTAGCGATTCGCAGCACCAAAGCGACAGATTTGCACTCACATATAACTTGCTTTTTATCTTTAACTCGCTACTAAATTTAAAAAATATATACAGGGTATTTCAAAAACGTAGATCATCGCTTGTGGGGTAATTCTTTACTAAAAATAATAATAAAAGTCATATGCACATGGGTCCGGAAACGCATGGTTTCTGATATACAGGGAGTTTCATTTTTTTTTTTCAAATGACCTAAAAACCGATGGACACTTTCAACATTTTCTTTAGCTTTAAGTCAATTGTGCATTGTTCAAAAACAAGAGTTTTGCATAATTATTGTGTTTTTACAATTACTTTTTCATTACGCCGCCGAATGGGTACTTTGCACATTTTTATAAAATTAACTATACAGGGTGTTCATTTAAAAACTTTCCACTCAAGTTATCTTCGAAACGAGACAGATTTGAGAAAATCGCCGAAACACGTCAAGATATTTATTGAGGGTGAACGTTTTACAAAAAATTGGACGGCGCCCTTTAACCCCTTAACCATCAGGACCACCACCCCAAAATTCTTAAAGAGAAGGCGGGTCAAGTGATACATCATTTTAAAGCTCCTGATGAGTACTTTATAACCCTAGAATATGAAGTCAATATCTTTACCTATTACAAAATGGCGGTACTTTAAAAATTACCTAAATACCTGATTTGGATGGCCATATTTCCGAAACTAATAAAGTTAGATGTACCTAATGTGGTGTTTTCTTAAAGCTCTTTTAAAGGTCTTTTTAATGGTGATACTGGTAGTAATATACAGGGTAAAAGAAAAAGTACATATTTTTTTATTTAAGAACCCTGTATATTATTTTACCATTAAAAAGATCTTTAAATGAGCTTTAAGAAAATACCACATAAGTACATCTAACTTTATTAGTTTCGGAAATATGACCATCCAAATCAGGTATTTAGGTAATTTTTAAAGTACCGCCATTTTGTAATAGGTGAAGATATTGACTTTATATTCTAGGGTTATAAAGAACTCATCAGGAGCTTTAAAATGATGTGTCACTTGACCCGCCTTCTCTTTAAGAATTTTGGGGTGGTGGTCCTGGTGGTTAAGGGGTTAAAGGGGCGCCGTCCAATTTTTTGTAAAAACGTTCACCCTCAATAAATATCTTGACGTGTTTCGGCGATTTTCTCAAATCTGTCTCGTTTCGAAGATAACTTGAGTGGAAAGTTTTTAAATGAACACCATGTATATAGGGGAAACCGAAAAATACAAACAACGCAAGGTAGTTTACTCTTGGAGAAAAATCATGTTTTTTAGATTTTTGCAATCCCTGTATACAAAAACAACATTTTTTTTTCGTGAATCATAGTTTCTTTTACAAGAATTTTTTTATGAAGAACTATTTTTTCGAAAAATTAAATATTGGTTTCTTTTACATTCCTGTAAACCCCATCTATGGATAGTCTGTATAACAATATGCAACTTTGTAGGGATCAATATTCTTTTAATTCCATTTTTCTGGACAAAGACCGAAGTGATCTCGTTTTTGAAAGTGTAAGAAAAGATATTTTCGGAAAATTTACCAAACAAGATTAGGTATATTTGATTTTTTAAACAATTCAGTTTAAATTTATATTTTAGGAGAAGCTTTAATTAAAAGCAAAATTTTGACATTATTAGTAATCTCACCATTCGACATCATATCAGCCATGTTTTAATTTCTAATAAATACAAGGTCCGGCAAAAGGATTAAACTGTTTTGAAAAGATTGCCATGGAAATATCATCATCAAACGTCAAATAGTGATAAAACTTAAGTTTACTATTGGAAATTTTTATGTTACAATGGCAAAGTGGCCAAACAATCAACGGATTTTTTGCTGTAAAATCGTTTATTCTGACGCCGTATATTGTGCAAACTCAGAGAAACTTTCGATGTGAATTTTATTTATTTTTATTTGGATATTTAAAGCCTTAAGTGTTTTCTACGCATCCCTAAACACTTTTTCAACTCAAAGAAAGAATTCATGAAGAGATACATTCAACGTAGATTTACTCACGCATGTTATACGTTATTTCTACCCCAATTTGTAGCAGTGCATTGAAGAAGGCGGTGGTCATCTTAAGAATGTGATTTTTGCAAACTAAAAGTGTTTCAATTAATTTCTAAAATTATATTCTTAGTTTTAGTAACAATAAGTCAAATTATATTTTTTTACCTTTACAGTGACCCATTAAAAACTGATTACGAATCTGAAAGAATTTTTTGGCGGAAACGTTTCGTTCTTGAGATATTCATCATCAGACTTGAAATTTAAACTAATCCTATTTTCACAATATTCCCCCTTCTTTTGCACATAATTCTTGATTTAAAACTAAAGTGGCACACAATATTTGATTTTCACCTTTTAAACCCCGTTTTTTACGTATTTTACAATTATTTTTGCATTAAATTGCATAGCTATACTTTGAATCATTTTAATCCCAGTGTGCCATGAAGCCCTATGTGTATGTATGGTTGCTTGATTATCAAAGAAAAGCCACACAATTTAATGCAAAAATAATGTAAAAACGTAGAAAAACAGAGTTTTAAAAGGTGAAAATCAAATATTGTGTGTCACTTTAGTTTTAAATTAAGAATTGTGTGCAAAAAGAAGGGAAATATAGTAAAAATAAGCTTAGCTCAAATTTAAATTTTGATGATGAATATCTCGAGAATAAAACGTTTCCGCCAAAATCTTTCAGATTCATGATCAGCGCCCCAAAAACCCCCGTATACCAAGTTTCGTTAAAATCGGAGTTGCCGCAAGTTTCTAGAAAATTACCAAATTTTTGCTTGTAAAAAAATATGATTCACGATGAAAAAATTTTGATTTTGTATACAAGGTATTCAAAAACTTGAACAAAAAATATTTCTCTAAGAATAAACCACCTTTATCTTTCATTTTTAAGCAAAATATTTACAAAATTCACTTAGCATAGCCCTTAAAGTGACTTTATTATTGTTACTGGGGTAATAAAGAGTTTCGTGAAAATTAACTTATTCATAATTATTTATTCATTACGGTATGTCTCAGGTGTGCAACGATTTTACAAAAGGTTTTTCCTAAATACTTTTAATTGGCTTATTAGAAAATAACGAAATTTAGTGTGTAAGCTCAGTGCCGTATTATCCATTAGGCTGACTAGGCTACAGCCTAGGGCGCCATAAAAATAGGCGCCAGACAGGAGAGTAATAGGCGGTAGACAGAGAAGTTTCTACAAAAGTGTAGAAGTGTAGGTTGGGTGAGGATTAGAACTAATTTTTCTGCCTGCAAATAAATAAAATAGACGCGAAAAAGAGAGAATTAACTGAAAAATAGGCGCAATGAAGGCAAGGACCTTTTTTTCTTTTTTTTGCTCCTCAAATTTTTATTTTTTGTGGAAAATAGGCGCTCTGGGAATTCTAGCCTAGGGCGCCTCATACAATTAATATGGCCCTGTGTAAGCTTATCTTATTAATGTCCTTAAAATAGTCAAATGCAATTTTGTTGTTAAATCAATAAGAAAGTTTTTGTAATAACGTTTATACCAACTAAGATATTTAAAAAAAAATTGGGAGACACCTCCTATGCAACAAGAGATATTTTCTGGCGCACAAGAAACAAACTAATTTGTACTAGTGTCGTTCATAACGGGTTTAAGGTAAATATTTAAAAAAAATGGTACGCCCCTGCATTTTTCTAAAATAAAAATATTTTTTAAAATTCCCATTTAGATTGACACAAATTTGATCTCTTAACTTTTTTCATTTGATGCACGGTTTTTGCGTAAATAAATAAAAACCATTTCTCGGCATGGTCAAATCCCTATCTAATTAAAGAATAAATACCGAAGGTCATTTTTCATTGTAAAATTTAATGTTTTTCATACGAAATGACGGTGCGTAGAAATGGTTTTTATTTATTTACTCTAAAACCGTGCATCAAATAAAAAAATCACAATCAGAGACAACAATGAGACGAGTAACTGGTCCTAACAATTTGTCCATTATATTTATCTCTTTCTGGTTTAACGCAAGTTCCATTAAATATGTCTTTGTCTTTCATCATGGCAGGCTATCGTAGATGGAGCAATTATCGCTTTGCCCTGGTTGCCAAGTTGTTTACAATTTCTGCATGTAAACTTTAATGTCCTTTTTTGGCTCACATTTAATTAAGGGAAAGAAAATATACCATGAATCGAATATTTTTAACTTGACAACGTTGCCGCAGGCAGTCACGCCGAAATGTTATTCGATATTTATGTTTGATATTTTTCAATGGCCGATTTGTTTGGACAGTTTGTTTACATTTTCTGTGATTTATTGTGTGTTTCGTGGTTTTTTACCTTTAATTTGACTTTGAATATTGACTTTTATTAGTGATCACAGTGTATATATTAAATTTATGCTTTTCAACAGATAATTTAAGGTAATATTGACATGGTTATCTGTAAGAAAAAATCTTTATAAAAACCAAATAAATGATATTTTTAATTAGGTGTGTGTAATTATTGAACTAAACCCCAATATTTTATATTAATAGGAAACAAAAACAAGTACCTAACATTAAGGGCAAAAAATAGCACAGCTATATAATTTAAATTTGGCGGGAAAACGATAAAAATCGACTCACGTGCCATCTGCGTTTACCTTCCTTGAAGACAGACAAGGAAGGCCCAGCAGCTATCTCTCTCTCGGATAATTTATTTACATTTAGTTGCACGTCTCATTCTTGTCTCTGTCACAATATTAAATTTGTTCCAAACCTAATGGTGATTTTAAAAATTATTTTTAGTTCAGAAAAATTCAGTGGCGTATTATTTTTTACTTAAAAATATTATATTTAACCTCTCATGGACGACACCGATAAAAAATCTTGTATGCCAAATAATGTCTCTTGGTGCATAGGAGGAGTTCCTCAAATTTTTTCAAAATATCTAAATTGGTAATAAAGTTATTACAAAAACAAATTTTTTAAAATTTTTAACACCCTATAGTTTAAAAAACTTAGACGTTTAGGACATATTTTATAAGAAGTTTTTTTTCATATTTATTATTGTAGAATTAGTCCTTAAAGTTACTCGGATAAATTGTGAAACTCCCTGTATAATTTTTACTTTTAAATACCCCTGTAATTCCTAAAATTAAAATTTTTAAAACTACGCACAAAATTACCCAGTAAAAATGTATTACGTACAATGTTTTTCTAAAAACAAAAATAATTGACTTTTTACTGTGTGGTACATTTCCACGTTTTCTTTTAAATAATTTTGGCTTGTTTTTTTTATAGTAGGGGAGCACACGAGGCTAAATGGAGATTTACTCGAGGGTCATAGAGCCCTATTGGGTTGCAAAGCTAAGATAATAAAAGGAATAAAAATGGCATATATTGTATACATTTTCATCGGCGGGAGAAGCGGCTATAGATTTTTAATATGTCAAAAAATACTCCCATATAACATTTTTGCCGGCGTTGTACATTTAATTTACTGGCATTGCCAACACTCTTTAATGACAAGGCATTGGCAAAATGGTATCAAAAAGACGCGAAAGTGGGCAATTGGCCGTTATTAGGCCACGTGTTGCAGATAAAGTGATGGCATTCGTCATTAATAAGTTATGATAAAAAAATACATTTGGGATGATGGCATCCATCATTAATAAGTTATTGGCAAAAGATAACAAAAAGACACGAAAGTGGGTAAATGCAGATACTCCCACGCAGCAAGCTGACCTCTTATTGACGAAAATTGTCTCATATACTTTTTTTAAAAGCTAAAATGGTGCGATATTTTATTTGAAAATTAAAATAGGAAAAACTCCTTACTGCATGCAATTTCCTTGCAATGCAAAGTAGCATCTCGCGGAACACTGTCCAACTTGGAGATGCTGATTTTTACACTAGCCGAAGATATTTCTTTCAAAGCTAAGTGAGATCACCTACCGCAGACCGCTCTCGAATTATTTTTGTCTAATGGGTACGGTTTAGACGATAAAAAGCGAAGATATTGCAGAAACGTAGTAGTTTATTGTCCATTACGCCATCTATCGGTATGTCAAAAAACTATTTAATATATATAATATTTTTTATTAACACGTCTTTAAAACTTTTAATAAGGTTTTAAACAAAATGTTTACAGCTCCTAACAGTCTACTTGAATATCTTGCCTTCTCGACTAGCCATCACCAATTAATCACACAACACACACTTATTAGGTAATGAATACATTTAATTATGTCTATTAAAAAACTCTTTTCTTTAAAAAAAAAATAAAAACCTAGAAAACCACGTAGAAAACAAATGCACAAAGCGGTCACCTTCGGTCGAAATTAACGTAGCTAATTTTACCATCATTTTATTTTTTATTCACTCCAAAATACATAATAAACATTTTGTTTGACCCAATTTTTATTTGCATGATTTTTAACAATAAAATGTTATGAAAAGGCCATTTCCTTTAAATTATGTAAAAAACATAAAATAATGTTGTTTAGCTGCCATTATAAATAAAACAGATCAAAAAAATTGCTTTAATGTTAGTTAAATACCAATGTTAATAATATAGTTTAAAAAGTATGAATATGCATTGAAGGTTTGCCTTCAAAAATCCAATATTTATTTGCCTGCAACAAAAACGCGTGCATTATTTAATCAGGATTGGTATGCCGCCATTTTTGTATGCTTGCCGGCAATTCGCCTGCATGTAAAATTTATTGGCAATTAAGTGTTTATTTAGGGTTGACTTTTTAATGCGTATCAGATGTTGGCATAATATTGCCACCAATTGCCAATGCTTTACCATCAATGCCAATATAAAAATGTACATTGCCGGCAAATAGTGTTTGCTGGGCTGTTATTATTTCGGCTTGTGGAAATCGTTCGGATCGTATAGAATTTTATTATTTCGTTATTCTTTAATTATTTTCTTTAAAATAAAAAAAAACCCCACGCCTAACACTGTCAAAATGACTTCTTTTTGTAGCCTTCTGTTTCCTTTACGTCGCACTACTGTAGTAAATCCCGAAGTCCCCTCTTGGGCTCTCCGATCATTAGAAGTAGCATGCAGTGCAATAGAATTAATTATTTATTACAAATAACATTTTTAAAGCAAACTAAGTATAATTTAAAAATTTATAGTAACCTTGTTATAGGAAAACAAAAATATTTATAATTTATTTAATAATTCAAGTTTTTTAAACCTAAATACAAAAAAACTAATTATTTTAATTCGTAAACTCATCAGCCATAATTAATTATTGTAAAAATATTATGCAGGATGTCTCTAAAAGCTCTGCTGCCACAAACTTTTTAGACCAAAATAAAATGTCGAAAAGTTGATTGTTTGCAAGATACAGGGTGTCAAAGTTTGTATTTTATTTCATTTATTTTAAAATATTTTCGGCCTTATGCTGTAAATTAGTGGCGTTGCGTGACTAAAATTAGGCGTAGGTGAAGTGGAATCCGCGAGGCCCCCTTTGTCGACAATGATCGTGGAAAAAAAATGGGAAGAGCAAAAAAAAAAGGTTCTTTCCCCTTTCACCACAATACTACCTGTCTTTCCCATACTATTTCATATATAAAATACGGTTTTGCCAGGCTCCTTTCATAACATATTATATTTACGGGCCTACAAAAAGCTCGCACCCTTTCATTTCTATGTTATTTTCGTATGTCACATTTCATACCTTTAACTTGCCGCGAGGCATCCCCAGGCGCGAGGCCGTAGGCGACCGCCTACACGGCCTACGCCTAGCTAGGCTACTGCTGTAAATAGATTCACTTGTTTGACATATGATATTATTTTTAGTCGAAAAAATACAGTCCGAACTCTCTCTGGACCAAGTATTCCACCCTAAGGTCTACGTTGATGGTCTATGAAAATATAGACATTTCGCAATACCATCGTCTCATATCTTTTTTTTAAAAGTTAAGTCGAAAGGATACGTCCCGAGTAAGTCTAAAGTTTGGAAGGAGAACAAATATTAAAATTTATTAAGAAGGCTCCTGATGATATCTACTTGGTACACAAAGTCATATTGGTAATGGGTGTTTGTGGAGGTTATAAGACGAGATGAGTTGGTCAAAATGACTATTGATGACATTGAAGATAAAGGAACAGTCTTGGTTATACAGGTACCAGAAACTAAAACTTCAACTTCAAAAAGTTTTACTATCATTGAAGAAAATTTAGGCCCTTTAAATTTAATAAAAAAGTACATAACATTTAGAACAGCTGGAATAAAGGAGCGAAGATTCTTTCTTACCTATAGAAAGGGTCGATGTACAGTACAAAATGGAAAAAATACCATAGGAAGCGTCCCAACATTGATCGCAAAATTTTTAAAATTGGATAATGCAGAAGCTTACACCGGCCACTGTTTGCGTCGCACATCGTCAACTTTACTTGTTGAGGCAGGTGCTTAGTTTGAAACGCTAAAACAACATGGGAAATGGAAAAGCTCTTCAGTAGCTGAAGGATATATAGAAGAAAGTATTTCATCCAAAAACAAAGTAGCCAAAATGATTGTCAATTCAGTTAATTCCGAGGTTGATTCCGTATCGACTATTGAAAATTCTTTAATGGACTGTTCTTCTATACAAAATAGCGTTAGTGCGACCACCGCTGCTACCATCACAAAAAACACCGACCATTCTATAGTGGGATCAGCTACATTTTCCGGCACATTTCAAAATTGTAATTTTTATTTTGGAAATAAAGTTTAATTTTTAATAGGTATTGTTTAAAGAAAAATTATTTTTGTATAAACTTGATCTTTATTGTGAGAGAAATAAAACTGGATAAGCAATAAAATTTCCATATTAGCGCATTAGGGCATTATAGGCAGGCATTATCATAATGCCCGCTTATAATGCCCTAGGTGTGATAGCAGGTATTATTGCTACCATAACATATTCCGTTTCTAAGGTACTACAGATCAATAATAGATGGGTAAAACAAAATATTTAAAAATAGCTAAAATAAAACAAAAACTTTGACACCCTATATCTCGCGAACAATTAACTTTTTGACTAAGATTTGCTTAGATCATTTTCTTTGGCCTAAGGAGTTTGTGATAACATTTTGAACAGACGTAGATGATACAGGGTATCCAGTAACTCTACTTACAACCTAAAGGGGTGATTCTACAATGAATAATAAAAAAAAACTTCACCGTTTAAATGGTTTTTCTATAATAACTTTTTATCTGTTTAAATATTTGTAAGAAATTGTACAGATGTTATTAAATTACATTATTTAGCATATGGGAAAAAATAATATTCGCCAGTGTTGTGCGTAAGGTAATTACAGTAATATTTTTAAAGAGATAAATGGTGTACGCCACTGCATTCTCCTAAAATTAAATTCATTTTTTTAAATTTTGGTTTAGTTTAAAACAAATTTGATGTCTTGACTTTTCATATTGAAAGTACGGTTAATTTACGCGAAAATGGGCAAATCGCTAAATAAATTAGAGAATAAGTAAAAAAGGTAATTTTTTTGCTATATAATTAGATATAAGCCAAATTAAATGATCATAAGGAGAACTGGTTTTTGTTTATTTACGCGAAAACCACATCCAATAAAAAAAAGTCAAGAAATTAAATTTAAAACTAAACAAGAATTTAAAATAGTGATTTATGTAACAAGTGCATAAAGTGATACTTTTTTACGAATGGGAAGTTTGACAGCACGAACCATTAGGCGAGTGCGGCAATCCCATGAGTAAAAAGACACTTTATGCATGTGTTACATACTATATTTTTCCACGACCATATAAAAATTTAACAAAATATCATTTTCCCAGCAAACACTATTTGCCGGCAATGTACATTTTTCATATTGGCATTGATGGTAAAGCATTGGCAATTGGTCGCAATATTATGCCAACATCTAATACGCATTAAAAACTCAACCCTAAATAAACACTTAATTGCCAATAAATTTTACATGCAGGCGAATTGCCGGCAAGCATACACAAATAGCGGCATACCAATCCTGATTAAATAAAGCACGCGTTTTTGTTTCAGGCAAATAAATATTAGATTTTTGAAGGCAAACCTTCAACGCATATTTATACTTTTTAAACCATATTATTAACATTGGTATTTTGCTAACATTCAAGCAATTTTTTTGATCTGTTTTATTTATAATGGCAGCTAAACAACATTATTTTATGTTTTTTTACATAATTTAAAGGAAATGGCCTTTTCATAACATTTTATTGTTAAAAATCATGCAAATAAAAATTAGGTCAAACAAAATGTTTATTATGTATTTTGGAGCGAATAAAAATAAAATGATGGTAAAATTAACTACGTTAATTTCGACCGAAGGTGACCGCTTTGTGCATTTGTTTTCTACGTGGTTTTCTAGCTTTTTAGTTTCTTTTTTAAAAAAGAGTTTTTTAATAGACATAATTAAATTTATTCATTACCTAATAAGTGTGTGTTGTGTGATTAATTGGTGATGGCTAGTCGAGAAGGCAAGATATTCAAGTAGACTGTTAGGAGCTGTAAACATTTTGTTTAAAACTTTATTAAAAATTATTAAAGACGTGTTAATAAAAAGTATTATATATATTTAATAGTTTTTTGACATACCGATAGATGGCGTAATGGACAATAAACTACTACGTTTCTGCAATATCTTCGCTTTTTATCGTCTAAACCGTACCCATTAGACAAAAAAATATCTTCGACTAGTGTAAAAATCTGCATCTCCAAGTTAGACAGTGTTCCGAGAGATGGTACTTTGCATTGCAAGGAAATTGCATACAGTAAGGAGTTTTTCCTATTTTAATTTTCAAATAAAATATCGCATCATTTTAGCTTTTAAAAAAAGTTTATGCGACAATTTTCGTCAATAAGACGTCAGCTTGATGCTTGGGAGGATCTGCATTTGCCCACTTTCGTGTCTTTTGTTATCTTTTTGACAATAACTTATTAATGATGGATGCCATCATCTTAAACGCATTTTTTGCCAATAACTTATTAATGACGGATGCCATCACTTTATCTGCAACACGTGGCCTAATAACGGCCAATTGCCCACTTTCGCGTCTTTTTGATACCTTTTTGCCAATGCCTTGCCATTAAAGAGTGTTGGCGCAATGCCAGTGAATTAAATGTACAACGCCGGCAAAAATGTTATTTGGGTTATAAATGTTTTATTTATAACTAAACTAATTAATTTTAATTTTTGCAGCAGAGTCATTATATTGCAACAAAAAATCGTAGCCTTCTTATTTTTTAAGAGACAATTATTCTTTTCATAATTGTGCATTTATTATTTAATTTTAGAAAATTGCATGTACTTACTTTTTGTAGAAATATTACTAAAACAGAATAAATTCCTTTTTAATTTCTTAGTCATCCAAATTTATTACTACTATTAGTTTTAAATAATTTCTATTAAATTTATATGTCAAATTTTAAAACTAGTGACACATGAACTAAAAGAAATAATGACGAAATCAAAGGTAACTTGACCTTTTGATTCAGTTGATGTCGCGTTTACTGTAATATGCATAATTTGATATTTGAGTTTATTGTAGTAGGCATTGAAACAAAACACTAATTCAAAGTGTAAAAGAGCTTTGAAGTGTAAAAAAGTTACTTTTTCAACACTGTATGTAGTGTACTAAAATGGAGTACTTTAACCTTATGTTAAGGATTAAAAAACAGCATTTTTTTTAACGATCATAAAAAAAGTATTTTTATTTTAGGAAAAGACAGTGGCGTACCATTTTTTTTCTAAAAAGCATTTACCGTAATTACCCTAAGGATGTACCATAAAAAAAACTCTTTCTTTTTCTTGTGTTTTTGATGTTTATTTGTTCCTTTTTTTCTGTTTTAAAGATAATTAATAAATTTAAAAGATAATAGATAAAAAAGTATAACACTTTTATACAAAACGTTTCTTTCTATACTTCTTGAATATAGTTAAAAGTAGATGGCAAAATACAAATAAAAACCCTGTACATATACATATTTGGTTAAGTGAAGTTTAACTTTTTGTGATGGTACAGCGAATAGTTGGCTTAAGCCTAGTTCATAAGCTTGCAAAATGCGATTTGCGAATTGCGAATCGTGTTCTGATTGGTCCATTTGTAACGAAACATTCGAAAGTCGTTAGAAATTCACCAATCAGCACACGGTTTGCGATTCGCAAATCGCATTTCTAAGCTGATGAACTAAAGTCCGTTTTACAGTCGGCAAGTTCTTTCTGCAATTTTGTTGCAGCAAATTTCTTTCAACATTAAACTTGCTGCAAGTTTATTGCAGATTCGTTTTACAGTCGGCAATTCGCTTTTTAATATTGCAAAAATAGGGCAAGGTACCAGTGAAAATAAAGTTAGAACCTAACCTAGCTATTGACCGTTAATAGCTGTTAAAAATGAAAAAATCGAACGAAAAAGAGCCACCACGGCTACAGTTTGCCTTATTATTGGTGCCGCTACCCTCCTGGGGGATGAAAATTTAAGGAAAAAAGCAAGAAGGTGGTGGTCACTCAACTAGTAACTTTGGGTGGGGTTGGTACCACTAAAATAACCAAATTTTTCCCAGACTTGAGGTTGCAACTGCAAGAAAAATCAGTTCAACTAGTAAAGTTGCAAGTCGCAATAAAGTTGCAGAATACCCTGCCAAAAATCAGCTGTTCGCGTACTGCGCATACCTACCACAAGTTTCTTGCAAGTTGCAAAAAGAACTTGCCGACTGTAAAACGGACTTAAGCTTTGTTGGCATAAGTTGCCCAAAGCGCACGAAACAAATTCCTCGGAGAATGATGATTTTCATAATACAGTTGAACAAGTTTTAGACGTTGTGCCGGGGGCTTAGTCATTTCAGGATAAATTGTCAAACAGTACTGAACACAAATACCATGACAGTGTGAAATTTGGATCGTCTCATCTATCCAAAAATACCTACTAGAAATAGTACCTCTAAATGAATCACCCGATATTATAGCTATTTATGTATCAAGGGCGTTACTAGGACTATAATGCCCTGAAGGTCGAAATAGATTTTGACCTGATGGGCATTATAGTCCAGTAAAGCCCGTGGTGCATGCAATGACATTTTTATTTAACGATTTGCTCAAAATGGAAGAAATTCCACAAAATATAAGAGAAAAGGCCATAAAAGCGACCGAAAATCTTTTTGTTAGTTAAATCAAGGCAACAATATGATCGGGAGTATGGTAAGTTATTGATTTTATTTTAATACATATGTTTAACAAACTTTATTATTTTTAGTCGGAAAAATACAGTCCAAACTCTCTCTGGACCAAGTATTCCACCCTAAGGTCTACGTTGATGGTCTATGAAAATATAGACATTTCGCAATACCATCGTCTCATATCTTTTTTTTTGTATAAACTTGATCTTTATTGTGAGAGAAATAAAATTGGATAAGCAATAAAATTTCCATATTAGCGCATTAGGGCATTATAAGCGGGAATTATCATAATGCCCGCTTATAATGCCCTAGGTGTGATAGCAGCTATTGCTACCATATCATATTCCGTTTCTAAGGTATTACAGATCAATAATAGATGGGTAAAACATAAAACATTTATCACATTATAACACATATTAAACAAGTTGTCATAAAAATATAAATTTTGGCCTTTTTGTCCACATATCGATGCATTTTGCGGTGTTTCACCTTGTTTTCATACTTGAATTATTTATTTAATATCTATCTGTTAGTGTTTTACACGCGTTAGACCGTCCCCTTTTCACGCACTGCCTGTGACCCATTTGACTTAGCTGATACGGTATACGGATAATAATTAATAGTTTAAAAACTAAAAAAACACGCTTTTATATGCAACCGAACTAAAAATTAGAAAATAATTTTTCATTAAAAAAATATTGTCATTTCATAGTAAAAAGCGTGGGGTGCATTTTACTATTTTTCATAACTTTTCCATCATAGATATTTGCAAATATAATAATTATAACATTTAATATTTTTATCACCCCACGCTTTTTACTATGAAATGACAATATTTTTTTAATGAAAAATTATTTTCTAATTTTTAGTTCGGTTGCATATAAAAGCGTGTTTTTTAGTTTTTTAAACTATTAATTATTTTTCATTTTTTAGTTTCTGCTACTCTTGACAAAATGGCGAAAAAATTTTTTAATGAACAAGAGTGGCAAATTTTAAAATTTTTCCAACAGATTGCAACTCACTAAAAATTTCTTCTTCATTAAGTAGCAAAGTTTGAAATTTTGCCAACAGATGGCAATCCAGGCAATGTTTGGACCGTTGCCAACATATTGCAACCCACTAAAAAATTTCTTCTTCATTTAATAGCAAAGTTTGAAATGTTGCCAACAGATGGCAACCTAGGTGTTGTTTTTATAATATAATGAAATTTTTTTCCTGGCGATTAAAAAATAGATAACGGGATACTGTTTGCCGATTATTGCATTGTCATGTTTCCTTAATACGTGTGCAAAGTTTCAAAGAAATCGAATAGCTGGAAGTTGGTTAAAATTAGGCTCAAAGATTCCGTTACATAGGCAGCCAGATGGATAGATAGATAGTTACAACCCAAGTTAATAAAAGCGTGTTAAAAATAAAAATGTATTCTATACGAGACGAGACATAATAGCTTTAATATTTAATTTGTTGTCGTTTTAATAAACCAGTTATGTTTTGTAAACTGCATTTTTAAAAGCTTGGTAGCAAACTATTATTAACTTAGTGAATTATTAGTTTATGCAAAATTACTTGAATTTCTTGAATTCCTAAAACTATCAAGATCGATATTTGATCGTTATTAAAAAGTACTTATAAAACATTTAAGTATAGTAATTTCTCTTTTGATATAATTATAAAATAGGTTTTTTGTAGGCAAATCAATAATTTTAATTATAGATTTTAAACATGGGCATAACATTTTTATTTCAATGAAATAATTCTGATACGATCTCAATAATCTACTACAATTAAAGATAAATACATATAGTCTAAAAATTTATAAAAACAGTTTAAAAATGTAAATTCGGTGTTCTTTAATAAGAAAAAAAATCACAAAAAAGTTTAAAGCAAATAAATCGGCATGCTTACCCTGAATATTATATCACCACCAAAAAAATCTTTTAAAATGCTTTCGAAAAATAGTACATTTGATGTGTCTCTCAATTAGTTTCAAAAATATGACCATCCAAATCTGAAAAATAATTTTAAATTATTCTTAGAAGCGTAATAGAGATACATCTTTCCAACTTTTTTATTTTTTAACGTATAAAATAAATAATATCACTGTTGTGTTGGGTAGATTCTGTAGAATCCATATCTTTCAACAGAATGCTTTTTATCTTTTAGGATATACAGTGTAGGACAAAACATATTAAATTTTAAAATAGAAAACCTTGTAAATTATAAAAATATATTGTATCTGTCCTTACACTCAGAAGTAGCAAAAAGTAGAAAGGCAATTGTAAGTACAAAAACTGATAAAGAAAAAGGTAAAAAAATCTTTGACAAAAGTAGCGAGACTTCGCGAGACTGCATCGAAAACACAACAATAGCTCTTATTATTTAAACTCTTTTACTTTTTTAGTAATCAAGGGTAATAATAAACTAAGGAGATTAAATGTTGTATATTTATGTTTACTTAAAATACATTTCCAAGTTTCTTATTACCCCAATAGAAGTCGTCATATCCTTTTATAATTTTGCGTACATGTAGTTTGGAGTATCTACTTTGAAATACACAGCATGAGCTATTAAAATTTTAAAGTTGCTTTTTGGCCAAAATAATGGATTTCTATAGTGTATCCGCGCGTCGCTATAAATGGGAGCGGCGCTTTTGTATAAAATAGTCCGATTGCAGGCGGCCATTTTTATGTTTTTTCGTATTATTTTCAAAGGGTACCGAATTTGCGCTTTTAAAATGTTCTTACTATACCACCATTCCCTTAATATGTTAGTTTCTATTATGGATGGTGGAGGGAGGATAACCATCTTTTATGGCGGACAAGTTGAAATAGTGGCCATCGGAATGTAGCAAATTGGGATGGTGCCACAGTAGCCAGTGGAGGGACTTGGTATTTCTTTCCTTTTTTATTTTGTATCTATCTGTCCTTTTTCATTTTGTATCTCACTCTAATAATTCATGCTCATTGGTTAAAAAAATCTCATCTGGCTACTGTGGCGCCACCTTAAGTTGCTCCTTTTGACGGACACTTTTTAAAACATTCAGATGGTTATCCTTCCCTCCACCATCTATAGTTTCTATCGTAAATTTGAAATAATGCAAACACACGGAAACTTTGTTTTTAATGGGACACTTTATATGCTTATTTTTATCAAATTGTATCAACTCTATAGGGGTAGTGACAGCCTAAAATATTGAATAAAAAGAGGGGTTAAGTGATACTTGTTTTAAAAGTCATATAATTGCCTTTTTAAAAATGTCATACACTTGACTATTTTCCTTAGAAAACAGTAAAAGGCTTATTAAAATAATAAAAGTTGTCATTATACAAAATAATTATTAAAAAAAAACTTTGATTTAAGATCTTTTTAAAATATTTTCCATTCTTTTGTAGACAGTAATACGGCATTGCGATAGTCGCGAAGCAAATAGACGGCACTAGAGCAGTTCGCTAGGATTTCGCTCGTCCAAGTTATCACTTCGGTAGCCAGTTATGTGGTAGCCAGATAGAACTTTCAGCCATTTACCATAGAGGGCCTATATTAAAATTAAATTACACTACTTACTCAAACTCACGGAATCAAGTAAGCGAGCAAGACGGGTGACCGCAGTCATCAAAGAGTGAGGCACAAAAAAGATTATTGTTCTCAAAAGAATTCTACACTAGACGAAAATAGACGAAATAATCTTTTGTTGTGCCTCACATTTTAATAATCGCCGCCATTCGGCTTCCTCGCACACTTGATTCCGTGAGTTTGAGTAAGTAGTGTAATTTAATTAACCGCGGGCTGGCGGTTACCCATACATGGTCCATAAAATAATGAAAAATAGGAAAACCTATTAAACTAAAGTATATTTTCTATAAGTACTTATTATGT
Source organism: Listronotus bonariensis (assembly GCA_014170235.1). Classification (NCBI taxonomy): domain Eukaryota; kingdom Metazoa; phylum Arthropoda; class Insecta; order Coleoptera; family Curculionidae; genus Listronotus; species Listronotus bonariensis. The sequence goes on along the minus strand of JACEGR010002226.1, from coordinate 39,722 downwards.
TTTATCGCAACTTTTGATCTTTTTTTATTTTTCCATAGATTCTAAACAAAAAGGCAAGTGTATGACATTTTTGTAAAGATACCTTTTTAAATAACACCAACGATTTATTTCACTAGATTTTTGATAACACATTGTATAAAATTATTTTCCTTCTATTTCATACAATATTTTTGCATTCGCAATTTTGTCAAGAAACCATATAAAAATTACAAAATAAAAAATTTTGAAAAGAACAGAATTGGATAAAACAATAATTCTCAAATAATATTAAAAAAAAACTTTACATTATGATAGTAAATAGTAGGTAGATATGTATATTACAGATCACGGAATGTATTTTTATAATTTAAATAAATAAATAATTAATTTAAGAGTATTTTATTTTATACCATTTATAATATTACTGGCTTTCTTATGTTATTTGCAACAAAACTAAATAATCTTGCTAAAAAAAATATTTGTTGTTGCTTTTCGGTACCTACTGTGCCATCTATACGAAGGTACTCTAAGCAACGAAATCTAATATTGGTACGCGTTATAACTACCTAACTTGGGCAATATATGATTTTTTTTAGTATGTTTGTTTAATGGGTTGCATATAGTTAGATCAGGGGTTTTTCTAACTACGGTTTGAAACTTAAAGGAGTGATTTCCTAAATATCTTAAAATTTGTTTAACCGATTAAGATAAAATTTGCTACACTTACTAAATGTACTAAGGCGCTTGTAAACCTCTACCTAGATTAAGATTATTGGGTCCAGTGTTTCTTAGTGGGCACCACAGCCAAAAAGTACGCCAGTGACTTTTAACAAAATGTTGATAGTTTTTATTTTCGTTCTGATTAGGCAATTAAAAATTTCTTAGTCTCTTAATTTTTATGTGTATCAGCTTCGTTTTCGACAAAAAATATTAAAGCAACTTTAATATCTTTTAAAAGTACCCATAAACAACATGGTAAAAAAAATAATAATAATAAACAATTATTTGCCTTAAAATAAATGCTCGGTCGTGTATTTTATCGGAAATCGTCATTTTCCTACTTACTAAAGTCAAAATTTTTTATTTCTGTATTTTGAATTTTATTTTATATTGTTTATGGTTACCTACTTTCTAAAATGACTTAAAGTGAAAAATAAAAAGTTACATTTTTAATGATTTGAATTTTTAATCCGAAAAAAATAAAAAAAATTATGGTCAGTGCAGTACTTTTTTTTATAAGAATATTGGCAGTGGTGTCCACTGAGACGCCACTGAATCCAATAATTTTTAGCAAAAACAATTTTATTTTACTGCACAATAGTCAGTTTTTTCTGTTGGAAAGAAAAACTATGACACGTCCCAATAAACAGCTCTAGACAAAGTCGATTGATGAGATAAGGTCACGACATTCGCCATATTGGCTAGCGCGGCTGTGACGTCAAGTCGGGCCATTTTCGGCCATGTTTGATTTTAGGCAGATCAGTGGCGTAGAATTAAGGAGAAAAGAAAAAAGAACTGTATGTTGTAAACAAAATTTATTGGATTATTTTAATAAGCATAACTTAAAACAAAAACATAAATGTGGTATAAATATTGAAAATTAAAAATTATCAAAGCGACGACAGGACGTTGAGGTACCTGGCAGAGCAAAACATTTTCCATGGTTCCGTAAGTCAAAAACCATTTTAAAAACTTTGTATACAGGGTGTCCGCTAATGAATGGTACACAGAAAAACCACAGATTCCTTATGCCAAAATATTAAGATTTAACCAAACATACCTAATATCCAAAAGTTTACAATAAGGAAGATACGGGGGTGTCATAGTAAAAAGAAAAAGTAAATTTATTTCAATAATTGTTCCCCCTTTTTAAATATCTTAATAAAACGGTATCTAGGATTTTTTAAACATTAGCTTTTCAGATCGAATATTAATTTTTGTGTGTAGACTAGAGGGCGATGGGTACACTATTTAAAATTCTATAAAACTACCCAATTTTTTTGTTACTACTCTGTATGTATGTAAACTAGTAAGCTTGCGTTCTGCACAAAAAAAGGTATACTTAGTAAGAATCGTTCTTGACAACCGTTTTTAAGGTATTCACGTTTTAGTTGTTCAGTGCACCCGAAAGTATGTATGTACCTTCAATAACATCGTATTAGCTATAATTACAACTGCGCAGATATAACTAGCTGATATCTAAAACTCCTGGATCCCGAGTTTAATTAAAATGTTTTAAACATATCAAAAATTATCGAAATGCATGAATAAAAAGTATTTACATCTCTTTAACGCCCCGTATCTTCCTTATCATTAACTTTTGGATATAGGTATGTTTGTTTAAATCCTAAATAAGTATTTTCGCATAAGAAATCTGTGGTTTTTCTGTGTACCATTAAATAGCGGACACTCATCTGTATCATATGTATATAAAAACACGAATGACTGAAAACTATTCGACTAAACACTATCAAAATCTCTAAAATAAAAACAATAATATGTGAAGTCTCTAAACTAACCAAAAACATTAACAACTGGAAATCCTTGCAAAATATACAACCAAAATGAAAATGGAAAATTTCCACAGTTTTTACCAAACAAAGCTTCGACAAGGCACGACTCTGTCATCAGCTGATAATGCTACCAACTTTGAACAGAACTGCCAACCGAAATCGTAATTCTCACACCCTCACGTCCCTGACAAAAGCTATCACCGGCCTTGCTTATGTCTAAACCCCTTCTCATAAAGAAACTCTGGCTCTAGATATGCGAATGTGTTGTCAAATCTGCGTGACACTTTGCACGTGTTTCATAAAAAAGTACTACCATTTAAAAAATAATAAGAAAATAACAAACCTTATAGCGCCATAATTTAAACAGTAATCCGTTATCTAATAAAAGCCACAAAATGCGAACCATACCGATTCTAGTCTGCTAAAATAACCAATTAAAACTTATTATCGCCCTGTAGAATGGTAATCTGTTAACAAGGTCCTATTAGCTGCTAATTGGATGCCGCTGGTGACTTCTAAGAAAAGCCTAATCGGCCTCGCGGTATGTGAATAAGAGAGAATGGGCGTCGCCTCAGAACCGGATAGATTCAGACATGATGCTGGTCCCCGTAATTAAGCGGAAATTAGTCATGGGCCTGCTAAGGACCTCCTATATCCTTCATAAATTTTATGTCAAGGACTGAATCGTAAAAGAAATGTGTCTTGTGTCGTATTTCATCATTCTGTCAAACTAAAAAAATACAATGCAACAAGTTAATTTAAAGGAAATAAATTGACTTCGAAAGACAAATTCTAAATAATATATTTATTACACTACAGGGACCAAAGTGATTACTTTAGTCCCTCGTTTCAGGGACTAAAGTAAAAAGTACCGTTAACTGACAAATACCCTGGCAATTTTATCGCATGTTTTTCGAATATAGTCGAAATTGTGTACCATCTAAGAGCGTAGCTACGGCTGTATCAATGATACGGGCCCCCCGGGCTACAGGGGCTCCTAAACGTGTGTAAGTGTGGGGCCTTATTTTCCTTTTTTTTGTCATTAAAAATTTTTGAAATTAACGAAAAACATATTGCTGAAATAAATAAAAAAAACAATGTTCTTTGAAAAGTGGGAACCTTTTTTTGTCTTCATTTTTTTCGCCCCCTAACTCATCGTGATACGGGGCTCCTCCAAGGCACGCTACTCCACTGCTACCATCAGACATTATTTTTACATTATGCTTTTGTTAGAGTGCCTTAAAAATACCTATTTTTTTTATATAAAAGATATTACACTAGTGCCAATAATAATATATAAACCTCTAGACTAAAATGTCTTTTTATCCTGCGACGAATTGTACCCCTCCCTTCAGTCAGACTACAAACTTTTCGCCTCGGGATAAAAAGTAACACTTTAGTCCCTTGGCGTATAATATAATAATATTTAGGTTTGTTCCAGCAGGCTGTCAGAAATGTTTGCAACCGTTTGGATTCTGCGCACGTCAAATTTGTCGTTCCAGCAGTGCCATGTTTCTAACATTATACAATTGTTTGTTGTTCCAGCAGTACTTTTAAGATGTTGGAAACATGTTGGAAACTGTTTGAAAAGTTTGCAAACTTTCTTCAAACATTACTGACAAATTTTTAACATAACCTTTTGTATTGACGTATAAGCAGTATGCACGCCTTGTTTATTTTTTCGTTCCAGCAGAAAACTGTTGCCAACATTTCTGACTAATGTTTGTAACAATTTCTGCGTTTAACAATTGTTGCTAACATGTTTCCAACATTCTGCTGGAACAAACCCTTTTACAGCATGCTGAAAAATATGCAAAATCTCCTGAATACGAAAAAACAAACGTTAAAAAAATGCTACATGTCAATATAAACTTTATAATTGTATTTTTTCTGCAGGGATATATTTTGCCCTAAAAATCTACAATAGAATCCAGATTTCTTTTTTTTTTTTTTTTTTGGAAATAATTATAAAACTCCTCAGGCATATTCCAATTTTTCATATAAGATGTAATACCAAATAAACCTTTTTAGTTTACAAGAACCTCTTTTTCAACGCCTTAATTGAACTGCGAAGAACGTTTTTTAAAAACTTTTGAGATGGCGCCCAGCCAGCCATCTTAAAATTTTTATTTGTCAATCTTATTTTAAAATATAATATTTACACATAAATCGTATTATCAGACATTTAAATTATTTTAAATTGGTCCGTTTAAAAAATATCGTACGATTATAGGGCTGTTATGATTCACTTAATTTGCAAAGAACGATTTTAAAGATAAACTGGTTAGATTTTAAAATAAGACATCCTACAGTTGAAGCGACATAGAGACATTTTGCACCTCTTACTCTTAAAATAACAGACTTTTTTAGCTTCCTTATGGTTATCGTTATTAAGCATAACGATTACGGCAGTCAGTTTTGGACAGAGATTTTGCAACCTCTTTTAAGAAATTTATCTTGCATCTGCGCCTTCGCAACCTTATTTTTCCTGTGGTTCACCGATTTTAAAGTTAACGAAAAATAAGTACTTTTACAGTACAGTTCTTTTGAGTTCGTTTTTAAAGCTAGATGTAAACAATACAGTATAAGCAAAAGCCAAACACAAAAATTAGGGTTAGGTTTGGTAGTAGAATAAAAAGCATGTGTGCAAAATTGTAACATGTAAATTAATTACTGAATAAAAACATCTTTAAAAGTGCAAGTATGTTTTAATTTCTTTACATTATTTTATTTTTCTTACTGCTATGGGCTTTTCGTTAATTAGAGACTATGTATCAATGATATTTTAATAAATATGGCATTAAAATTTCAACCTTCTTAAATAATTGATATTAACAATAACGATAACGATAAGCTCTTCGGTATTCATCCGTAATTAAAGGAGTCCGGTATGGTTAATAACGACAACGGATCATGTTTGCGTTACTGCGCAGTCTTAGAATAACGTTAACCACAACGGAATTGCAAAATAAGGGGTGCAAAATGTCTCTATTTTACCCAATGACACCATATCCGAAAATTAACGAACCATCAAGAGATGCGACTTAAAAGCAGAAACCGTAAACGGGGCAAGAGGGACGGTAACGAGCTCTTTGAAATTCGAAACATCCGAAAATTGGGCAAGAATGTGCTAATCTGGCTTTTAAAGCCTTGCACGAATGTCCGATGTACCGTATGATATTCGATATTCAGGTAGAAAGCGTTTTTTTTTTTTTAATTTATTTGTAAAATTTGCAGAAACATGCAACTTTAAGTCTTGGATTTTTTTATCTTTGGACAAACCACAAAGAATAAAAGCCTAAATACTAACGTACCGTGGGTGTCTTAAGCAAGGTAAGAGGAAGTTTGTTGATACGGGACTTAAATACTTGAAGATTTGGGGGAAGAAAAGACCTCCGCTGGCAGCAGGTTCCACAGTCTAGAAACTCTAGGGATAAAAGAACGAACGAAATGGGAAGTTCGGGGCCTGTCCAATTGAACCGTATAGGGATGCATACGCGCAGCACCACGAGTTTCTCTGTTGGGAACCGTAAGTGGAGGAACTATACTGGACAATTCTTCAGAGCCCGACGATGGGCAAGAGAGGAAGCCTTTCTGTAAGTGAAGGATCATTAATGAGACGAACAGCTCTTCTTTGAATAGAATCAAGAATGCTTAGGGTTGTGGGGGATGCCATGCCCCAGATATGAGAACAATATTCCATAAAAATCTTATTTTTTATTGTAGAATCGTTTGGTTAAGTTTATCGGTTGAGTTACTGGACACCCTGTATGTATGTAGGTAATTTGATTGAGATTGATGAAAACTTTGATGTCTATTGGTGCCTAAACGGTGAGGTTTATCAACTTTAATAAAGAGTACCTTATTTTTAGGTTTTTGATTGTCTATAAAATTTCGCCCCCAGCTGCGATAGCTGTCGAAATAAAAAGTTATGATGTAAATAAATTTTAAGTTTTAGGTAAAGTGCCCTCTGGCGGTATTTTAAAAAGTACATTTGTCTTAAAAATTTAGAATCTGCAAAGTTCGATTTTTGTGCCAAATATTAACTGGATTGGTTAAAAAATAAATGCAATATGCGAAAAACCAAAATAAAAATTTAACTTTGACGGCTTGTAACTCGAAAACGAATGACATTTTGAAAAGAAATTATATGAAGCTCTACCCTTATTTTGTCAAGTAAAATCACCCCTTTAAGTTTCGTTATCGATTTTTGAATCACCCTGTATTTTGCTACCTCTTGTCCATTATTTAAGTTGTAATGCGTAACGTAAAAAATTGACAATTACATTGTTTTTTATTCCTAAGCTTTAACTTTTTTGACACAACAAATTTTGACATAAAATTCAATTATCTAGAATATTTACTTAAGTATACAATTTTGTTTTACTTTTAAAAATAAAAGTGGTTAGCTTCCGGGCATTTTTATATATATTAAGTTATAACTCGCCCTGTATAATGCCAATTGGAGTAAAATTTTGTATTTATTAGTTTTGGAGCATGCGACTAGTTTTCTCAAAATTTTTCGTTTTAAAATTCAAAAATGTTTGGTCCATTTGTCCTCTTGTAACACCTATCCTGTGACACAGTGTATTTAAAGCGCCTATCAAGATATACATAACTAAAATTTTTCTTAACTGTCGTTTACGAAATATTAAATACTTAAACTTTCGTTTAACACTAAAATTTTTGATAAATAATGAATAATAACCCAGCAAACACTATTTGCCGGCAATGTACATTTTTTATATTAGCATTGATGGTAAAGCATTGGCAATTGGTGGCAATATTATGCCAACATCTTATACGCATTAAAAAGTCAACCCTTAATAAACACTTAATTGCCAATAAATTTTACATGCAGACGAATTGCCGGCAAGCATACAAAAATGGCGGCATACCAATCCTGATTAAATAAAGCACGAGTTTTTGTTGCAGGCAAATAAATATTGGATTTTTGAAGGCAAACTTTCAACGCATATTCATACTTTTTAAACCATATTATTAACATTGGTATTTAACTAACATTAAAGCAATTTTTTTGATCTGTTTTATTTATAATAATTTTAAATGGCCTTTTCATAACATTTTATTGTTAAAAATCATGCAAATAAAAATTGGGTTAAACAAAATGTTTATTATGTATTTTGGAGCGAATAAAAATAAAATGATGGTAAAATTAGTACGTTAATTTCGACCGAAGGTGACCGCTTTGTGCATTTGTTTTCTACGTGGTTTTCTAGCTTTTTAGTTTCTTTTTTTTAAGAAAAGAGTTTTTAATAGACATAATTAAATGTATTCATTACCTAATAAGTGTGTGTTGTGTGATTAATTGGTGATGGCTAGTCGAGAAGGCAAGATATTCAAGTGGACTGTTAGGAACTGTAAACATTTTGTTTGAAACTTTATTAAGAGTTTTAAAGACGTGTTAATAAAAATATTATATATATTTAATAGTTTTTTTGACATACCGATAGATAGCGTAATGGACAATAAACTACAGCGTTTCTGCAATATCTTCGCTTTTTATCGTCTAAACCGTACCCATTAGCCAAAAATAATTCGAGAGCGGTTTGCGGTAGGTGATCTCACTTAGCTTTGAAAGAAATATCTTCGGCTAGTGTAAAAATCTGCATCTCCAAGTTGGACAGTGTTCCGAGGGATGGTACTTTGCATTGCAAGGAAATTGCATGCAGTAAGGAGTTTGTTCCTATTTTAATTTTCAAATAAAATATCGCATCATTTTAGCTTTTAAAAAAGTATATGCGACAATTTTCGTCAATAAGACGTCAGCTTGCTGCTTGGGAGTATCTGCATTTGCCCACTTTCGTGTCTTTTTGTTATCTTTTTGCCAATAACTTATTAATGATGGATGCCATCATCTTAAACGCATTTTTTGCCAATAACTTTTTAATGACGGATGCCATCACTTTATCTATAACACGTGGCCTAATAACGGCCAATTGCCCATTTTCGCGTCTTTTTGATACCTTTTTGCCAATGCCTTGCCATTAAAGAGTGTTGGCAATGCCAGTAAATTAAATGTACAACGCCGGCAAAAATGTTATATGGGTTATAACTCGCCCTGTATAATGCCAATTGAAGTAAAATTTTGTATTTATTAGTTTTGGAGCATGCGACTAGTTTTCTCAAAATTTTTCGTTTTAAAATTCAAAAATGTTTGGTCCATTTGTCCTCTTGTAACACCTATCCTGTGACACAGTGTATTTAAAGCGCCTATCAAGATATACATAACTAAAATTTTTCTTAACTGTCGTTTACGAAATATTAAATACTTAAACTTTCGTTTAACACTAAAATTTTTGATAAATAATGAATAATAACCCAGCAAACACTATTTGCCGGCAATGTACATTTTTTATATTAGCATTGATGGTAAAGCATTGGCAATTGGTGGCAATATTATGCCAACATCTTATACGCATTAAAAAGTCAACCCTTAATAAACACTTAATTGCCAATAAATTTTACATGCAGACGAATTGCCGGCAAGCATACAAAAATGGCGGCATACCAATCCTGATTAAATAAAGCACGAGTTTTTGTTGCAGGCAAATAAATATTGGATTTTTGAAGGCAAACTTTCAACGCATATTCATACTTTTTAAACCATATTATTAACATTGGTATTTAACTAACATTAAAGCAATTTTTTTGATCTGTTTTATTTATAATAATTTTAAATGGCCTTTTCATAACATTTTATTGTTAAAAATCATGCAAATAAAAATTGGGTTAAACAAAATGTTTATTATGTATTTTGGAGCGAATAAAAATAAAATGATGGTAAAATTAGTACGTTAATTTCGACCGAAGGTGACCGCTTTGTGCATTTGTTTTCTACGTGGTTTTCTAGCTTTTTAGTTTCTTTTTTTAAGAAAAGAGTTTTTTAATAGACATAATTAAATGTATTCATTACCTAATAAGTGTGTGTTGTGTGATTAATTGGTGATGGCTAGTCGAGAAGGCAAGATATTCAAGTGGACTGTTAGGAACTGTAAACATTTTGTTTGAAACTTTATTAAGAGTTTTAAAGACGTGTTAATAAAAATATTATATATATTTAATAGTTTTTTTGACATACCGATAGATAGCGTAATGGACAATAAACTACAGCGTTTCTGCAATATCTTCGCTTTTTATCGTCTAAACCGTACCCATTAGCCAAAAATAATTCGAGAGCGGTTTGCGGTAGGTGATCTCACTTAGCTTTGAAAGAAATATCTTCGGCTAGTGTAAAAATCTGCATCTCCAAGTTGGACAGTGTTCCGAGGGATGGTACTTTGCATTGCAAGGAAATTGCATGCAGTAAGGAGTTTGTTCCTATTTTAATTTTCAAATAAAATATCGCATCATTTTAGCTTTTAAAAAAAGTATATGCGACAATTTTCGTCAATAAGACGTCAGCTTGCTGCTTGGGAGTATCTGCATTTGCCCACTTTCGTGTCTTTTTGTTATCTTTTTGCCAATAACTTATTAATGATGGATGCCATCATCTTAAACGCATTTTTTTGCCAATAACTTTTTAATGACGGATGCCATCACTTTATCTATAACACGTGGCCTAATAACGGCCAACTGCCCATTTTCGCGTCTTTTGATACCTTTTTGCCAATGCCTTGCCATTAAAGAGTGTTGGCAATGCCAGTAAATTAAATGTACAACGCCGGCAAAAATGTTATATGGGTTATAACTCGCCCTGTATAATGCCAATTGAAGTAAAATTTTGTATTTATTAGTTTTGGAGCATGCGACCAGTTTTCTCAAAATTTCGTTTTAAAATTCAAAAATGTTTAGTCCATTTGTCCTCTTGTAGCACCATCCTGTGACACACTGTATTTAAAGCGCCTATCAAGTTATACATAACTGAATTTTTTCTTAACTGTCGTTTACGAAATATTAAATACTTAAACTTTCGTTTATTACTATAATTTTTAATAAATAATTAATAATAACAATCTCGTGTACGTAAAATTAAAGAGAAATATTTTTTAAAAATGATGTTGATTAGTGAAATATCCCAGTTAAAATATTCTCAAGTCCACTTAGCCGGTGACCACTTTTATTCGAATTCCTCCGGTCTTTGAGCACTCGCCGCTCGTGTCTGGCCTCCACAAGTTGCAGTTCTCTTGACCTCGTCCTCCCCCAGGTTCCCCTTTGGAGATGCTGCCGACCGCGACGGCCAGATCTTGAATGGTCCATGCAGCATCACGGTAGGTATTCATACACGGATTCATAGACGTACGATTATTTTACCAGGTAGCAAAGAAATTGCCGTTTTCATAATGATATACCTTCGAAGAACTAAGAACTAAGGTTAATAAAGTTACGATATATCCTCAACTTTTAGGCGGTTCGAGGTCAGGGACGCAAGGAGGGGCACCCACAGAGAAAAGTTGGCAAGACTGGGTAAAATCAAAGCTGATGATCAATCCAGTGGCGTCTAGAATTTGCGCATTTCATTTTGCATTGTTTTGGAAGTGATATTTGTTGAAAGATGTAATTCCAAATGTTTTTTATTTAAAGTAAAAGAATTTACAACTTAATAATAATTAAAAACTGTTGTGTAAACGGTTGTTCTACTAATACAATAAACTGTATATCTCCGGCACTGAACAACATGGCCGAAAAATGGGAGATGTGACGTCATAACACGTCAAAGCAATATGGCCGAATGTCGTGACCTTATATAGACCGACTTTGATTGCAGTAATAAAATCTTAAAAAATATAAAATATTATATATTAAAATAAATTAAATCCTCAAAAATATAAATATAGATATGAATAAATTATTGCTACAATTAAATCCCATTTTTAAAAAATGTTGCTTGTATCACTTTTTGACTGACCCCTTTATTTATAAACCTTATCTGTGAAAATAATTAATAGTTTAAAAAACTAAAAACACGCTTTTATATGCAACCGAACTAAAAATTAGAAAATAATTTTTCATTAAAAATATTGTCATTTCATAGTAAAAAGCGTGGGGTGCATTTTACTATTTTTTCATAACTTTTCCATCATAGATATTTGCAAATATAATAATTATAACATTTAATATATTTATCACCCCACGCTTTTTACTATGAAATGACAATATTTTTTTTAATGAAAAATTATTTTCTAATTTTTAGTTCGGTTGCATATAAAAGCGTGTTTTTTAGTTTTTTTAAACTATTAATTATTTTTCATTTTTTAGTTTCTGCTACTCTTGACAAAATGGCGAAAAATTTTTTAATGAACAAGAGTGGCAAATTTTAAAATTTTTTCAACAGATTGCAACTCACTAAAAATTTCTTCTTCATTAAGTAGCAAAGTTTGAAATTTTGCCAACAGATGGCAATCCAGGCAATGTTTGGACCGTTGCCAATATATTGCAAACCCACTAAAAAATTTCTTCTTCATTTAATAGCAAAGTTTGAAATGTTGCCAACAGATGGCAACCTAGGTGTTGTTTTTATAATATAATGGAATTTTTTTCCTGGCGATCCAAAAAAGATAACGGGATACTGTTTGCAGATTATTGCATTGTCATGTTTCCTTAATACGTGTGCAAAGTTTCAAAGAAATCGAATAGCTGGAAGTTGGTTAAAATTAGGCTCAAAGATTCCGTTACATAGCCAGATAGTTACAACCCAAGTTAATAAAAAAGCGTGTTAACGGCATTTATTAACTGTTATTGTTCATAAAAATTGAACACCAATGGTGCAACTAACCCTATATTTTTATTGTTCATAAAAATTGAACACCAATGGTGCAACTAACCAAATTGTGTAAAAACTAAAAATTTCTTCTTCATTTAATAGCAAAGTTTGAAATGTTGCCAACAGATGGCATCCTAGGTGTTGTTTTTATAATATAATGGAATTTTTTTCCTGGCGATCCAAAAAAGATAACGGGATACTGTTTGCAGATTATTGCATTGTCATGTTTCCTTAATACGTGTGCAAAGTTTCAAAGAAATCGAATAGCTGGAAGTTGGTTAAAATTAGGCTCAAAGATTCCGTTACATAGCCAGATAGTTACAACCCAAGTTAATAAAAAAGCGTGTTAACGGCATTTATTAACTGTTATTGTTCATAAAAATTGAACACCAATGGTGCAACTAACCCTATATTTTTATTGTTCATAAAAATTGAACACCAATGGTGCAACTAACCAAATTGTGTAAAAACTAAAAATTTCTTCTTCATTTAATAGCAAAGTTTGAAATGTTGCCAACAGATGGCATCCTAGGTGTTGTTTTTATAATATAATGGAATTTTTTTCCTGGCGATTCAAAAAAGATAACGGGATATTGTTTTTAAATTATTGCATCTTCATCGGTCCTTGAGACGTGTGCAAAGTTTCAAAGAAATCGAATAGCTGGAAGTTGGTTAAAATTAGGCTCAAAGATTCCGTTACATAGATAGATAGATAGTTACAACCCAAGTTAATATAAAAGCGTGTTAAAAAGTATGAAACTTGATATTTCCCAAGCAGATTTTCCAATAGCAGAAGTTGAATTATAAAAAGATTCTATAAAACAAGAAGCTGTTTACCAGTGATTTTTTGTGGTAATGCTCGACGTTTGGAAGATAATTATTTTACCGCTGTCTTGAGGAGTTAGGAAAATGTATTAAGAATCAGATTATGCATGGAGAGCAAAAATTAGAATATTTAGTTCAAAGGTTTTAAAATCAGTTATTATTAATTTTTATTATTGAACCATCGATCATCGATGTTTAACAAACATCGATGTATCGTTGCCCTCGATAGTCGACTTTCGATGTCGCCATCGATGTTCAACATTGATATTGGATATTGGGCTTTGATGTCGCATTTCTAGCACTGCCCACAAAGTCTTAAGGACTAAGCACTATTGGGTGTCTTAAGTGAAGAAATTAGGAGGAAAACAAAAGACCTTTAGAAACAAAACATTTCAAACTCCAGACACTCTGGAAATAATGGAACGAACAAAATTTTAAGTTTGAGGCTTCTTCAGATGGACTACAAAGAGATGCATGTAAAAATGATACTTTGTGTTGTTGTATTGAGAGTCGCTAGAGAAGATATAAATTCGGGAATTTCGAAGATCCTAATTACAAGAAAATTATTCAGTTTAAAAATGGTGGTGACTATTAGAATTATTTTTTAGTAATAAACACAAAGAGTATTATTTTCTTGAAATATATACCTTATTTCGCTTCTGCTAGACGCTGCTGATTGGAAATGGCCGAATCATGAACAAAAATCCGTCACGTCCATAAGTTTTTTTAATCTTTTATGTCGGTCTTTAGTGTGGGCCGCGGAACGCGAGTCCAAAGGCCGCGGGGCGAGGGGACTTCGTGGGAACGTGGAAGTGTGGCCGGTCTCAGGCGACGCGCGACGCCCGAGTTGGCCACCTCCGCGGAGGGACGCCAGTCAAATGCTCTTGGTTCTGGAACCAAACAAAGAAAATTGAAAGTCTTTTGTCTTTATGGTTAAATTTTTTAAATAAAATTACTTTTAGATACACTACTATACCATCAAAATATTGATACGGCATCGTATAGGGACCATTATCATTATGAGGGAACTTTTGCGGTCACATTCACTTTTCTCCTGACTAGGTTAAAAACAAAATAAATTATTTTTTTGTTTGTTAAAATTAAGTTCATTTATTTATAATTTTTTGGAATTTTATTTAATAAAAATTATTGCAAGTTGCCTTATTAAGCTCGGGTATTATTAATACCGGCCTTATTTAAATAGTGCTTGTACCCATAATTTAGAGTTATTGTAAATCATGTTGACAGTACCATTAACCTAAAGAAAGGGGGTAAAATTTTAGTTTTTTTCTTTATAGTTTTGTGTTGTAGGGCTTTGTTTTACACAATTAAAGAAACACATTTAAAAGAGCAAGGTTTAAGTATTTTTACTTCTAAAAATTTTTCGATTTTGTGCTTGGCAGCTGTTCGGTTTACACGAGCAGTTCCGAAGTTAAAATAAACCAAAATAAGGCACGACCTAAAACCGACATAAATAAAGCCAGGCACTATCCTTATTAAGGGAATCCTTATCCCACCATGCATCTGCGCAAGCTCAGATGTCAAAATAAGGTGGGTATTATTAGTGCCTGGCCTTGTTTCACTGTACAATAACTGTCTTATTACATTCAGGTAATAAACATGCAAATCACCTCCTCTATGTGCCACTTGTCAGGGCCGTATTAAGGGTATGAGGCGCCCTAGGCTAAAATTTCTGGAGCGCCTATTAGAAAAAATGTTGAAGAGCAAAAAAAAAGGTCTCCTTACCGCGCCTTTTCACAGGCGCCTTCCTTACTTCACCACCCGAAATTTAATTATAAAATTTAATGACCAAAAAAAAAAAAGGTCATTCCCTCCTTTTCGCCCCTATTTCACTATTTCATTTATTTCAAAGCACCTTATTCACGGAGAAATTAGTCGATCTAAAAATTTTTAAAAACTCCCCTGTCTAGCGCCTTCTTTTTTTTATGGCGCCCCTCTAGGCTGCCTAATGGATAATACGGCACAGCCACTTGTACTTTATGTCATACCATAGGGAGCAACATGGTAATAGAAATGGGCGCCGGCAGGGGCGTACACTTGAATCCCCCTAGCTTTTGGATATTGACCTAGAAGAAAGGCATAAAAAGTAAATTTATAGTATAGGTAAAATATAAGTTGTAATTGATTTAAAAAGGGTTGTGCACCCCCTGGCTTTTATATGTGCGGGCGGTATACAAATGAATATGTATTAAAAATACTTGTTTTTAAAAGGTAATAAGTTTTTCTGGTCTTTTTGGGAAGCCCCTAGAAGTAATCCGTTACAACCATTACATTATCAAAAGTAGACTTGTATGTACCTTATCTGAATAATACAGATATTCAGTGTCAGTAGCGTAGCTACAGATGTTGGGGCCCAGGGGGTAAGTGAAGTGGGGGGCCATAGTTTTAATTTTTATCGAAAAAAAAGTTGGGGAGCAAAAAAAGTCCTTATCTCTAAAGGAGGCTTTTTTCCACTATATTCTATCCTTTTCTATCCTTTCTCTGATCTCAGAACCACTTTTTTCTTTACTTTTCACAAGTTAATCACCACAAATAACAAAAAAGTACACCGTTTTCCTATATTATCCCCCCTTTTGGGGGCCCCTTGCTACGCTAGTGCAGATATTGTTTTAAGTTTTTTATTTTTCACGAAAACAAGCTCGATTAAAATTTAAACTTACATTAAATTTTCACTTTTGTTCTGCGAAAAGTTTCCCTATAGTGATAAATACTGATAGAAGAGCAAAAATGTAGGGGAACCTGAAGTTACGAAAAAAAATACCAGTAAAAAGTTAAAGAGCAAAAAAAAGGTCCTAAACTTTTAGAAAATTTACATTCATACTTACGCTTTGAGCACCTAATTTCATTTAGTTTCTCAAATTTCTCCAGGAAGGATTTTTTTTTGTTCCGGGGGATTATCCCACGGGCCCTCTCCTGAATTTAACGCTGATTAAATATCATGTACTAATTTTTGATACGGCATTGCATAAAGGAAATTAACTTCTATAGACAGGTAAAACTTGCTTTGATCTCTAACCCAAACGACCTGGGTTTGAACACTAGCAAGATAGACATTTTAAGGTAGTAGTTATTGAAAATAATACGTTCATGGCGGCACTATCGCGTTGTGTATAAAGTGTTGTAAAGTGCAAAAACTGCATGTTTCAGTTTTTGGAGAACATTGACGAAACAGGGGAAAAGATGAGTTAAACATCTAGTAACCCAAAAGCCACCGTATTCTGGTACTTAGGCAAGAGCTCATCGGTACGGTGTAGGCGCTAACAACAAGCTCCGAAAAATGTCTATAAGAAGCGGAGATGTTGAATAAACGTAGTAGTTTATTGTCCATTACGCCATCTATCGGTGGTTTTTTTTTCTATTTTAATTTTGTAAACTCACAAGCTTGTTAGCAGCTGTAAGACAGAAGAATTAGAAAAATATCCCTTTAATGTCACAAAAATTTTCTGGTGGGTTTTCTAAACATGACGTCATTAGATTTTTATGAGCTAGTATGACGAAAAAATGACGTCGCTTTAACGACGTCAAAAACACGTCAGTAAAATGACGTTATAATTTTGGGCTGATGACGTCTTATGACCAAAAATGACTAATTAATGATGTCATAATGACGTCAGCTTGCTGCTTGGGACGGAGTCCCATTCTAAAGTATAGTAAGAACATTTTAAAAGCGCATATTCGGTACCCTTTGAAAATAATACAAAAAACATAAAAAAGGCCGCCTGCAATCGGAATATTTTATACAAAGGCGTCGCTACCCTTTACAGCCACGCGCCAATACACTATGGGATAGAAATCCATTATTTTGGCCAAAAAGCAACTTTAAAATTTTAATGGCTCATGCTGTGTATTTCAAAGTAGATACTCCAAACTACATGTACGCAAAATTATAAAAGGATATGACGACTTCTATTGGGGTAATAAGAAACTTGAAAATGTATTTTAAGTAAACATAAATATACAACATTTATTCTCCTTAGTTTATTATTACCCTTGATTACTAAAAAAGTAAGAGTTTAAATAATAAGAGCTATTGTTGTGTTTCCGATGCAGTCTCGCGAGGTCTCGCTACTTTTGTCAAATATTTTTTTACCTTTTTCTTTATCAGTTTTTGTAAATTTATAATAACATATAATAAGTTTTAGGTTTCCAAAAAGCATTTGGAATAATTTATAATATTTTTCCAGTAAAAAGCTCCTCATTTTAAGTTAGATTGGGAAGTTTCAGAATTTTGTCCAAAAAAATTAATTTCTGTCCCATAGTGCGATGACCAGCTTCATCAACCGGCATATTATAAAAGAAATATAGCAAAGGCGGCCGCGAAGACAAGCATGCCGATTTATTTGCTTTAAACTTTTTATGACTTTTTTTTCTTATCAAAGAGCACCGAATTTACATTTTTAAACTGTTCCTTCTATAATGCTTATCACTGAATATGCGCTGGACTCCTTTACTATTATCTTCTAACAAAAATTTCTTTGTCAAAGTTTTCCACATAAGAACAAAAACCAGTCCCACATCTCCGAAATTTAACCGGCAAAAAAAAAAGATACTTTATGAACCAGCAGAAAGAAAAAAGCAACACGCAGAAACCAATTAGGTCCGTCGACCAAGAGAAGTACCTATACATACCTGCCGAATTCGACATTTTTAAGGACGTACGATCAGGCAGTACCAGCGAGCACAAAGGCGTTTCTGGGAATCGAGAGGCGCTCAGTGGGCGAAGAGTACAAGCGGTCTCTATAATTAATAGCTTCATTATTATTAGAGATACGCGCGAAGATGAGATGCCACGAGGAGCCGCGCATTGTCTCGGTACTGCCTACGTTTATTACCGAAACTAACTGAAGGGAATGCGATTTTTTCTTTTTGTAGAATTTTAATTAACTCTCTTAATGCACGTTGGAAGAAACGGCGACCGAAGAGACCCAGGGTGTGGAAGATATAATTGCTGCTATCCAAGACGGATAAATTGAATGTGAGATGGTTAATAAAATAAAAACAAAAAGGTTTTTTGTAATCGTATTTCGGTAAAAAGTTCATATAACTTGCCGTGAAATAGTGGTCACTTAGCACATCTTTTTAAAGTTACTGATTATCTAGTGACCTTTTATTTGTGTTTAAAAATCGGCCCAGCTCAGCTGGTCCAAACTTACAACCCCTTAAAATGTATCTTTGGACATGCATACGTTTTAACAGTTCTGTTCCCTGTAATTTTTGAATAGGACAATATTATGGAATTATTTGAAAGTTTTGGCATCAAATAAGAGAAATCATAATAGCTATTTATGTATCAAGGGCGTTACTAGGACTATAATGCCCTGAAGGTCAAAGGTAGATTTCGACCTGATGAGCATTATAGTCCGGTAAAGCACGTGGTGCATACAATGCTTTATGTTTTACCCAAAAAGAGTTTTTCAATGACTAATTACATTATTTAATCGCAATATTAAAAATAAGTTGCACCTGTACCTGTATACGTAAGTAGATAATGACTGGTGTTAAGTTTGACTTTGATGTTTCTATCAGTTAGTCAGTTGGCATTTTTTATTTAACGATTTGCTCAAAATGGAAGAAATTCCACAAAATATAAGAGAAAAGGCCATAAAAGCGACCGAAAATCTTTTGCCAGTTAAATCAAGGCAACAGTACGATCGGGAGTATGGCATATTTGGTATTTGGAAAGATGCGAACGCAATTCTTCAAATAACCGAAACCGTTTTAATGGCATATTTTCAGGAACTGGTAAGTTATTAATTTTATTTTGTACATATGTTTAACAAACTTTATTATTTTTAGTCGGAAAAATACAGTCCGCACTCTCTCTGGACCAAGTATTCCACCCTAAGGTCTACGTTGATGGTCTATGAAAATATAGACATTTCGCAATACCATCGTCTCATATCTTTTTTAAAAGTTAAGTCGAAAGCATACATCCCGAAGAAGTCTAAAGTTTTGGAAGGAGAACAAATATTAAAATTTATTAAGAAGGCTCCTGATGATATCTACTTGGTACACAAAGTCATATTGGTAATGGGTGTTTTTGAAGGTTTAAGACAAGATCAGTTGGTCAAAATAACTATTGATGACATTGAAGATAGAGGAACAGTCTTGGTTATAAAGGTACCAGAAACTAAAACTTCAACTTCAAAAAGTTTTAGAGAAGATTTAGGCGCTTTAAATTTAATAAAAAAGTACACAACATTAGGAGAAATAAAATTGGATAAGCAATAAAATTTCCATATTAGCGCATTAGGGCATTATCATAATGCCCGCTTATAATGCCCTAGGTGTGATAGCAGGTATTATTGCTACCATAACATATTCCGTTTCTAAGGTATTACAGATCAATAATAGATGGGTAAAACATAAAAGTAATTAAGTCCTCGTTGACTCCAAAACTTTATTACGCCACTTGTCAGCGCCTTTTTGCGCTGATAGTAGGAGAAAGCGGCGCGGTATGATAAAGGGTTATTTTATAAAAATAAGTGTCGGTATTGTGTTTATGATTTTATGGTTTCTCTTATTTAATTGCAACAACTACACAATAAAAATTAGGAAAAAAACTTTAATATAAAAATATGTCCTAAACGTCTTAGTTTTTGAAATACGGGGTGTTATTGTTTAATTGTTTTTTTTTTATAATAACTTTTATACCAATTCAGATATTTTTAAAAAATTTGGGGAAAACAGCTTTTGCACCAGAGGACATTTTTTGGCGTACAAGAAAAAATCTGTCTGAATGTGATAGTCAATAATTGCATAAATTCGTATTAAAATAAATTCTAACAGACATTGATAAAAACACTAATTCAAAGTGTAAAAAAATGTTTTTATCCTAATTATTTATATGACAAAACTAAAAATTGTTTATTTATGGAAAATTAATTAATTTCTTAGAACACATTATGTTCATATCTTCTAGCCATTCAACCCACTTGTTTACTTTCTTTATCTTTCCGTAATTTCGATTCCTGCTAAATAATACCAACGAAATTACCGTGTGCGAGATGAGCAGGAAAATCAGTCGGTGGCGCGAGGCCGCCGAGGCGCATACAGGCCTGCGTTAGGCCGATCCGACGCAAGACCATCGGCGAATGCCGTACTTTCTACCAGGAAAACATAAACTACGGGAGTTTTCGTAAATAATCAACTTGATTCTGTAAGCAAGTAATTAATTGTATTTCAATTAAACATCTTTATTTTTGTTTTTTTATAATTAGTCGTTATATTTATTAATATAACATTCCATAAATGTGTACTTTCTGGCATTTGTGCTTTAAGGAATTACAATTTTTTTAACTATTAGTTTCGTAACGTCACTAGCCATCAAACCTGGGGGGCCTAGGGGGCCCAAGAAAAACATCGGAATGACGGAAACTGTGTTTTTCTTGCGTTCCAAAAAATTTTGAGCAAAAATTAACGTCCTCTAGTAAAAAAGTAACGAGAAAAGTAACTATTGCAAGTCTACAGTGTATCTGTCAAAACTTATTTTTTTATTCCAGAAAATAAAAAGGGGTTTACCTTAAACAACAGTACTATACAGTGTGTCCCATGCTAGATGTTACTAGAGGACAAATGGACCAAAAATCTTTGTATTTTTAATCCCCATTTTGGTCCCATGATCCAAAAATATTAAATAAAAAAATTACTCCAATTGGTAATATACAGGGCGAGCAGGGCCGTTGACTTGCGCCTTGATGCAAAAAATATTGGTCGCCCCTATAACAGAATGTCTTTTGGTAAATTGAGCATACAGGGTGTTTTCTAAAGGCGGTAAGAAAATCTAAGGGTATAGGTATTTTTGAGTCAATTTTATGAAAAAAGTTCATATTCGGGGTGTTAAACTTTAAGAAGAAAATCGGCTGCCGCACTTTGTAACTCGATAGAGAAGAAATTTCCTTTCTATGCAATGTTTTCGACCAAGTCTGGCATGATGCACTTCTTAATAAACTTCCCTTTTACGGTCTTCCAACTCAACTCTGCTCTTGGCTCTCCAGTTATTTTTCTAATCGACGTATATCAGTCATTCTTGATGGCCACTCTTCAAGCTTTTACGAAATTAATGCTGGAGTGCCTCAGGGTTCAGTACTAGCACCAACTTTGTTTCTTCTTCACATCAACGACCTTCTCTCTCCCACAACCAATCCCATTCATAGTTTTGCTGACGATAGTACCCTTCACTCCACTTTTCAGGTTCCCAAACCAATCTCTCAACCCGACTTGGAAAGCAAACGCAGGGCGATGCAGATATTTCTTTCACATGATCTCAATTTGATATTGGATTGGGGCGCCAAAAGCTCGTTCAATTTAATGCATCCAAAACACAATCATGTTCCTTGTCGCGAAAAAATAATCAAACACTCATCCTTTGCTTATGAGTGGTCAGGTTTTGCAGAGCGGGGACACATTTAACCTTGTGGGCGTCACATTTGAGAATAACCTTAACTGGCATAAACACATTGTATCTATAACCACCGCGGCTTCAAAAAGCTTGGATTTCTTTTCCGAGCCAAAAGTATTTTTCTCCTTCCAATTTATACACTTTGTATGTGTCCCAAATTCGACCCTCTCTGGAATATTGTTCTCATGTCTGGGGAATGGCATCCCCTAAAACCATCAGCATTCTTGATGCCATTCAAAGAAGGGCTGTTCGTCTTATTAATGATCATTTACTTATTCAAAGACTTCCTTCTCTTGCCCATCGTCGAGCTGTGGGAGATCTATTGCTCTTCTATAGATACTTTTACGGCTTCTGCTCCGACAAATTATCCAGTATAGTCCCTCCTCTTGCAGCTCCCAACAGAGAAACTCGTGGTGCCGCGAGTATGCATCCCTATACGGTTCAATTGGACAGGCCCCGAACTTCCCATTTCGTTCGTTCTTTTATCCCTAGAGTTTCTAGACTGTGGAACCTACTGCCAGAAGAGGTCTTTTCTTCCCCCTAATCTTCAAGTATTTAAGTCCCGTGTCAACTAACTCTCTCTTACCTCGCTTAAGACACCCACGGTAGGTTAGTATTTAGGCTTTTAGCCTTCGTGGATTGTCCAAAGATAAAAAAATGTAAATCATATGGCAATTTTAGGAAATTTATTTTCTATCGAGTTACAGAGTAGGGGCACGGGTTTTTAATAATAGATATCTTAAAAATGCCTTATCCGCTTTTTATAAAACTTGACTGTGGTATTTGTTAAAAGAGGAAGTTAATTAAGACCTAAATTAATTTTAATTTGTGAGATCAGTGGCGGTAGGGGACGTAAGTAGAAAAGAAATAGGTACTAGAAGTTAGAAGTGGCGGGACGGGACAAAAAAACATTAGAGTTAAATATTTGACTTGTACAAATAAGGACCTTTTTTTTGTTGCTCCTCAAAATTATTGCGGGACTGGAAATAACATTACAGTAAACTAAGGAATTGAAGGTCGGTGAAGCCCTTTTTTTGCTCCTCAAAATTATTGTGGACAGAAACATAAAATAATATTACAGTGGAATTAGATATTAGTGAATTTAGGAACGTAAGGTTTTTATCAGTGAGGACCTTTTTTTCTCTTCAAAAATATCATACCTTAAAAAAATTTTGGCCCAACCCCTTAAAAATGTTCGGCCTCCCCTGGCCTCCCTAAACCAAAAGCTAGCGTCGCCACTAAATACCACTATAAAGTAAGACAATTTTGGCAGACGAAAACATTTTTTTAACTCAGTTCGACAACCATGTTTTGTCGCCGTTGCCGTTGTTTGTCCGTACGCACGACTGTGCTCGACATAAAACCGAGAGTTCAGTTTCTTTTATCAGGATCGCAGAGACAACAGGAGATGACGGGTATTTATGATTCACCAATCATCATTTTCGTCTACGTAGACTACTCTTTTATTAGAAGATTCTTGACCACATCAGAAAAGTATGAAAAATTAAAGTTTCGGTAAACATTCCGCATCTAAGGGTTGCAAAATAATATTAAATTTGGGCAAAATATCGACAAACCTGCATTATTAACTACGGTAATGATTGGTTTTAAATAATAGGACGTTGTCATCAATTATTTTAATAATACGTTCATAAAAAAGTCAACCAAACCCACTCATTCTAAAGGCAGTGGTAAATACATATTTCCTTTATTATAATTACCGATTAAACCGATTCGATCAAACAAAAATAAAGCGGTATTTACCAGTGGCGACTATTCAGGTGTAGTATAAAAGGAACAGTTTAAAAATGTAAATTCGGTGCTCTTTAATAAGAAAAAAAATTACAAAAAGTTAAAGCAAATAAATCGGCATGCTTGTCTTCGCGGCCGCCTTTGCTATATTCCTTTTATGATATGCTGGTTAATGCAGCTGGTCATCGCACTATGGGATAGAAAATATATTTTTTTTGGTCAAAATTCTGAAACTTACCAATCTAACTTAAAATGAGGTGCTTTTTACTGATAAAATATTATAAATTATTACAAATGCTTTTTGGAAACCTAAAACTTATTATATGTTATAAATTTACACCCCCTTAACATTATTATTTTTTATTGTACAAAATAAACTAAAAAGTCAGCTTGTTTGGTTAATTCGGTAGTATTCTAATCAGTAATTCGATGATTATTATCTCATATGATATACAGGGTACAACAATAGGTATGATTTTTTAAATGGAATACCCTGAATATTATATCACCACCAAAAAACATCTTTTAAAATGCTTTAAAAAAATACTACATTTGATTTGCCTATCTCAATTAGTTTCGGAAAAATGACCATCCAAATCTTAAAAATAATTTTAAATTATTCTTAGAAGCGTAATAGAGATACATCTTCCCAACTTTTTTATTTTTTAACGTATAAAATAAATAAAAACACTGTTTTGTTGTGTAGAATCTGTAGAATCCATATCTTTCATCAGAATGCTTTTATCTTTTAGGATATACAGTGTAGGACAAAACATATTAAATTTTAAAATGGAAAACCTTGTAAATTATAAAAAAATCTTGTATCTGTCCTTACACTCAAAAGTAGCAAAAAGTAGGAAGGCAATTGTAAGTACAAAAACTGATAAAGAAAAAGGAAAAAAATTCTTTGACAAAAGTAGCGAGACTTCGCGAGACTGCATCGGAAACACAACAATAGCTCTTATTATTTAAACTCTTTTACTTTTTTTAGTAAACAAGGCTAATAATAAACTAAGTAGATTAAATAATGTTGTATATTTTTGTTTACTTAAAATACATTTTCAAGTTTGAATTTGAAATACACAGCATGAACCATTAAAATTTCAAAGTTGCTTTTTGGCAAAAATAATGGATTTCTATCCCATAGTGTATCGGCGCGTCGCTGTAAAGGATATCGGCGCCTTTGTATAAAATAATCCGATTGCAGGCGGCCTTTTTTATGTTTTTTGTATTATTTTGAAAGGGTACCGAATTTGCGCTTTTTAAATGTTCTTATACTATAAGTGAAGTGCCACTTCGCCAAAAATACATAATAAAATATAAAAAAACATATTACTATTATTCAATTCATTTTTCTCATTTCTATTCCTTATTTGTAAAATTTGCCATAAAAAATCTAGTATATAAATTAACCGCTGGCGCGAGTCGTTTCCTCCGCTTTCGGCAACGCGACATCGCAATCCGCGATTAGCAAGTGTATTTGCAAACATTAAACGGAAAACGGACCGAAGTATACACCTCATGTGGGGTTTTGTTTACGCTTTGACGCTCCGTTGCCATGACAACGCTATACTTGCCGGCGGCCAGAATCGTGGGTGGAAGTATCAGGTGTATTGCTTGGTAAATTGCTAGCCTTAAACAGATAATTTTGTGCAGATAATATAGGTTTTGGTCGTTTTGTTGGTTTTTACGTATTATTTCGATTGTGTCCGTTTGAGTATTATTCGCGACATCAGTGATTTTTCACAGGAAGAAATTAAAGGACAATACAGAGCTCTTCTCTATAAAATATTAGATCATATTTTGATGGAAATGGAAGTAAGATTCGAAGATTATTACAAACTACAATTTTTTTGTCTTGCTGATACTGCAAAGTTTGGCCAGTACAACCAAACTTTTCCCCCTGATTCTTTTAAAAATTTATTGGAGATATATGTCGAATCTTTTCCAAAAAATCAGCGGCACAAAAATGAACTTGGCCTAATATTTGCTGATGAAAGTTATAGAAATATTTCATTGCAGCAGTTAGTGAAACAAGTTGGCGCAAATAAAGACATTTTTACCGAGGCGTATAAACTTTTTTCGCTAATTTTAACGATACCGTCGACAAGTCAGTGGAACGGAGTTTTTCTTGTCTTAAGCGTTAAAAACTTTCTTAAGAAACACTATATCCCAAGATATACTTTTATCTTTGGCCAATATTTCAATTTAAAAGGAGCTTCTACAGGAACTGATAAAAACTTAACCATTTTATGAAGATATAATTAATAAATTTGCTGCATTAAAAGATAGGATTGATTTGGTGTATAAAATTTAGGTAAGTTTAGATATTAAGACTTTTACTTAGACTTTTGATAGTTGAGTATTTTCAATTTTGCTAAAATGGTGAATGCGCTTTTGTCCCTTCCTTCACTATACCTGTTTTTAGACCCGCGAGCCACCACTGGTATTTACCACTGCCTGTGGGTTGTGAGTTTGATCAACCTTGGTGCTGACATTTTTTTATATAATTTATGTCAAAGTTATTTCTGCTTAAGTAGGAACGAATTTAAAATTTCCCTTAATAAACTTTTCCTCTCCGATACACGGCCGATGTGGCCGATGTAAAACCGACGCTTAATATACTTTCATTTATCAGGAATTCATAGTGCAAGTAGCTCCCTTTTTAACACGCTTTTATTAACTTGGGTTGTCACTATCTATCTATGTAACGGAATCTTTGAGCCTAATTTTTACTAACTTCCAGCTATTCGATTTCTTTGAAAATTTGCACACGTATTAAGGACCCATGACAATGCAATAATCTGCAAACAGTATCCCGTTATCCAGGTTTGGATCGCCAGGAAAAAAATCCATTATATTATAAAAACAACACCTGTGTTGCCATCTTTTGGCAACATCCAAAACTTTTCTCAGGTTTAGCTACTCTTGACAAAATGGCGAAGGAATTTTTTAGTGAATAAACTGGAGCATTTTTACATAGATACATACATAAATGCATATCGAACTAAAAAATGAAAAATAAATAATAGTTTAAAAAAACTAAAAAACACGCTTTTATATGCAACCGAACTAAAAATTAGAAAATAATTTTTCATTAAAAAAAATATTGTCACTTCATAGTAAAAAGCGTGGGGTGCATTTTACAATTTTTTCATACGTTTTCCCTCATAGATATTGGCAAATATAATAATTATAACATTTCCATTGCCACGGTAAGGCTGCATGTGGTGTTATAAAATAGTTGGCTAGGTAATCTCTCAAATTATATGCCGAAGATAGCGCTGTTATTTGAAGATTCTGTGGAGCTGGTATTGAATCTGGCACCAATTCTCGATTTGCTTCAAATTGTTGTGGATTGTACTGAATGCCTTCTCTCTTCCGTACGTAATTGTGTAATATACATACTGATTTTACAATATTAGTAACTTTCTCTGGGTCATGACATCGGATAGGACTTCCTAACACTGCAAATTTTTCAGCCATCATGCCAAATGCACATTCAACTGTTTTTCTCCCTCGGCTTAATCTATAATTAAACACTCTTTTTACATTGTCCAAAGTTCTTTGCGGATATGGTCTCATTAAATAGCGTTTCAGAGGAAACGCCTCGTCACCTACAAAATAGTAGGGAAAATTACATCCATCATTTGGTAAACTTGAGGGTGCCGGAATGTTCAGACTATCATTTTCTATCCAATGTTTGATGGCAGAAGCACGAAATATGCCACCATCACTGTTTCTGCCGGCATAACCACATTCAATTAATGTAAATATCCCGTCAGCGTCACTACATGCCATCAACACTATAGAATGGTATGATTTGTAGTTAAAGTTACTTGATCCAGAATTAGGGAATTTTTCTATTCGGATATGTTTTCCGTCCAACGAACCAATACAATTAGGCAAATTCCATAACAAACGATACCGTTCTGATATGTTCTTCCATTGAGCTATGTTCGGATTTGGCATATAAGTTTCATTCAGGACATTCCATATAATAACTGTAGTTTCTGCAATAATAAGTGAGACCGTATTGTCTCCTCTGGCAAAATAGAATCCGATATTCACAAATGTATCTCCAGTTGCTAAGTACCTGCAAAAAATTAATAAAGTTTTTCTTTTGTTTCAGCAAGTCAGTGTAAAGAGAAATGGAAAAATCTACGCGCGGTATTTGTCCGCCACACGAAACCGGCTCCAAGTGGCTCTTCCGCAAAAAAGAAGAAACCATACTATTTAACAGATTGTATGCAATTTACAATCCCATTTATAAGAACGCTGAATGCGAATGTATCTGGAAATATACCAAACATTCCTCAGGAGGTTATTGCTGAGATGACTGATCATGAATGTTACGAAGAAGCCGGCGATTCGCCAGCAAACCCATCACCTACACCTATATCATGTCCTCTTTCAATATCATCTCCATCATCAGACCTATCACCTTCACCCATGTCATGTCCTCTCCCAACAGCATCTACATCATCAGTTCTTTCACCGTCTCCTATGTCATGTCCTCTCCCAAGCCCATCTCCTCAAAGCACTGATAGCGGCTTTAAAGACCGTCGTAGTCGTAAAAGAAAACAACAAACAGATGTCGACGAAGGCATTATGGAATACTTCCAAGCTAGGAAAGCTAAATTGGAAAAAAAAGCTGATGTGATAGAGGATCCCAAGCGAATGTTTTTGCTGAGTTTACTTCCTGATGTGAACGCTATGTCAGATCATCAAATGAGAACCTTCAAGCGCAGAGTTCTCGTTTTAGTAGATGAAATTCTACAAGAATCATCGAGTTCTCAGCAAAATTTAACAACACAGGAAAATGCAGAAAGGTTGGAGGCACAGGATGTAATAATGACAGAAACCACACAAAACCGCTGTGGCCAGGATGGAGATCAATCGGTTCTCTTGACATATTATACATCAGTGCCAAATTTGTTAAACGAAGATGAAACATAACATTATGTTGTGACGCTTTTTGGATTTGTAATGTGTTTTGTAGTTTAAGTTTCTAAATAAAAATTACAACTAAATTAAAAGTATTTTCTTACCTCAACGTTATTAAAATTCTTTCATCGGCGCTCACGCATTCACGCATGTTAGTATTCTTCTTCTGAATTGCCGGACATAACATTTCTACAAGATTTAAATAGCCATTTTTAGACATTCTGTAGAATGCCAAAAATTTTTTGTCTGATTCTTGCAGTTCTCTTGCTGCCACTGACAATCTGCAATTATTGGAAATATTATTCTCAATATAGGGGTGAACCCAAAATCTACGACGATTCCTTCGGCGTCTGTAGAAATAATAAAAAACAACGTCATCGTCGTCGCTCGATTCACTAACCACATTTGCCATTTTTTAACAGCACTTGTACTTTTCAGCGCAGAAATAGCGGCAGTGACGGAAATAGTGAAATTTGAGTAGCGTGGTGTGCGACGCGTGGTTGCTAATTAGTTTGTAACTTCAGTTACTAACTGGTTCCGTCACGTTTCAGTAGCGCCGTGTGAGAATGGACTAAATGTCTAGTTAAATTATTTTTACGCAAAGCCTGATAATCACACTGATCACATTTAAACATATCAACATCTTTCGTATTTTTATGCCTTAGAAGATGGCTCTTTAAACTGCCTTTGTGCAAAGTTTTATAACCACACTGATCACATTTAAACATATTAACATCTTCGGGAATTTTATGCCTGAGAAGATGTTTCTTTAAATTGCTTTTTTGCAAAGACTGATATTCACACTGATCGCATTTAAACATATCAACATCTTCGAGTTTTTTGTGCCTGAGAAAATGCAACTTTAAATGATCTTTACGTAATGTTTTATAATCACATTGATTGCATTTAAACATAACATCTTCGAGATTTTTGTGTCTGAGAAGATGCGTCTTTAAACTTTTTTGTGGACAGATTGAAATTTACAATGATCACATTTAAACATTATAATATCTTCGGGATTTTTATGCCGGAGTAAATGTCTAGTTAAATTATGTTTACGCAAAGCCTGATAATCACACTGATCACATTTAAACATATCAACATCTTTCGTATTTTTATGCCTTAGAAGATGACTATTTAAATTGTATTTGTAAAAAGTTTGATAATCACACTGATCACATTTAAACATATTAACATCTTCGGGAATTTTATGCCTGAGAAGATGTTTCTTTAAATTGCTTTTTTGCAAAGACTGATATTCACACTGATCGCATTTAAACATATCAACATCTTCGAGTTTTTTGTGCCTGAGAAAATGCAACTTTAAATGATCTTTACGTAATGTTTTATAATCACATTGATTGCATTTAAACATAACATCTTCGAGATTTTTGTGTCTGAGAAGATGCGTCTTTAAACTTTTTTGTGGACAGATTGAAATTTACAATGATCACATTTAAACATTATAATATCTTCGGGATTTTTATGCCGGAGTAAATGTCTAGTTAAATTATGTTTACGCAAAGCCTGATAATCACACTGATCACATTTAAACATATCAACATCTTTCGTATTTTTATGCCTTAGAAGATGACTATTTAAATTGTATTTGTAAAAAGTTTGATAATCACACTGATCACATTTAAACATATTAACATCTTCGGGAATTTTATGCCTGAGAAGATGTTTCTTTAAATTGCTTTTTGCAAAGACTGATATTCACACTGATCGCATTTAAACATATCAACATCTTCGAGTTTTTTGTGCCTGAGAAAAATGCAACTTTAAATGATCTTTACGTAATGTTTTATAATCACATTGATTGCATTTAAACATAACATCTTCGAGATTTTTGTGTCTGAGAAGATGCGTCTTTAAACTTTTTTGTGGACAGATTGAAATTTACAATGATCACATTTAAACATTATAATATCTTCGGGATTTTTATGCCGGAGTATATGTCTAGTTAAATTATGTTTACGCAAAGCCTGATAATCACACTGATCACATTTAAACATATCAACATCTTTCGTATTTTTATGCCTTAGAAGATGGCTCTTTAAACCGCCTTTGTGCAAAGTTTTATAATCACACTGGTCACATTTAAACATATCAACATTTTCCGGGTTTTCATGCCTAAGAAGATGCTTCTTTAAACTGCTCTTTGTGCAAAGTTTTATAACCACACTGATCACATTTAAACATATTAACATCTTCGGGATTTTTATGCCTGAGAAGATGTCTCTTTAAATTGCTTTTTTGCAAAGACTGATATTCACACTGATCGCATTTTAACATATCAACATCTTCGAGTTTTTTGTGCCTGAGAAAATGCAACTTTAAATTATCATTACGCAAAAGTTTTATAATCACATTGATTGCATTTAAAACATAACAACATCTTCGAGATTTTTGTGTCTGAGAAGATGCGTCTTTAAACTTTCTTTTGTGGACAGATTGAAATTTACAATGATCATACATTTTTTTAAACATAATAATATCTCTCAGGATTTTATGCCGGAGTAAGGCCATTCTCACACGGAGTTACTCAAAAGAGACCAGTTACAAACTCTAATTAGTAACCAGTTACTTAAGCGTCACTGCTCATATAATACCATAGCGGCTCGCACACGACGCGATTGGTCACTAATCGGTTTGGAACGGGTTTGCAACCGATTCCCCGCGACGCAACATGCAGTATCCGCGCTACTGGTTACTTGGTGAGACGCGCCGTTCGATCAATGGTTTTTGAAAGTATTTTGACATCAAGAAGATGAATGAGCAAATTACAAACATTAAATTTGTACAAGAAGTAGAGAAGTATCCGTGCTTGTACAATTACAAATTAGCGGAATATTCGCGTAAGGATATAACGGAAAAAGCGTGGACTGCAGTGGGAAAAGTGGTTAATCTGACAGGTATGTAAACTATTCTTTAGTAAAAAATATTTTATTTCATAAAATATAATTCCATTGCCACGGTAAGGCTGCATGTGGTGTTATAAAATAGTTGGCTAGGTAATCTCTCAAATTATATGCCGAAGATAGCGCTGTTATTTGAAGATTCTGTGGAGCTGGTATTGAATCTGGCACCAATTCTCGATTTGCTTCAAATTGTTGTGGATTGTACTGAATGCCTTCTCTCTTCCGTACGTAATTGTGTAATATACATACTGATTTTACAATATTAGTAACTTTCTCTGGGTCATGACATCGGATAGGACTTCCTAACACTGCAAATTTTTCAGCCATCATGCCAAATGCACATTCAACTGTTTTTCTCCCTCGGCTTAATCTATAATTAAACACTCTTTTTACATTGTCCAAAGTTCTTTGCGGATATGGTCTCATTAAATAGCGTTTCAGAGGAAACGCCTCGTCACCTACAAAATAGTAGGGAAAATTACATCCATCATTTGGTAAACTTGAGGGTGCCGGAATGTTCAGACTATCATTTTCTATCCAATGTTTGATGGCAGAAGCACGAAATATGCCACCATCACTGTTTCTGCCGGCATAACCACATTCAATTAATGTAAATATCCCGTCAGCGTCACTACATGCCATCAACACTATAGAATGGTATGATTTGTAGTTAAAGTTACTTGATCCAGAATTAGGGAATTTTTCTATTCGGATATGTTTTCCGTCCAACGAACCAATACAATTAGGCAAATTCCATAACAAACGATACCGTTCTGATATGTTCTTCCATTGAGCTATGTTCGGATTTGGCATATAAGTTTCATTCAGGACATTCCATATAATAACTGTAGTTTCTGCAATAATAAGTGAGACCGTATTGTCTCCTCTGGCAAAATAGAATCCGATATTCACAAATGTATCTCCAGTTGCTAAGTACCTGCAAAAAATTAATAAAGTTTTTCTTTTGTTTCAGCAAGTCAGTGTAAAGAGAAATGGAAAAATCTACGCGCGGTATTTGTCCGCCACACGAAACCGGCTCCAAGTGGCTCTTCCGCAAAAAAGAAGAAACCATACTATTTAACAGATTGTATGCAATTTACAATCCCATTTATAAGAACGCTGAATGCGAATGTATCTGGAAATATACCAAACATTCCTCAGGAGGTTATTGCTGAGATGACTGATCATGAATGTTACGAAGAAGCCGGCGATTCGCCAGCAAACCCATCACCTACACCTATATCATGTCCTCTTTCAATATCATCTCCATCATCAGACCTATCACCTTCACCCATGTCATGTCCTCTCCCAACAGCATCTACATCATCAGTTCTTTCACCGTCTCCTATGTCATGTCCTCTCCCAAGCCCATCTCCTCAAAGCACTGATAGCGGCTTTAAAGACCGTCGTAGTCGTAAAAGAAAACAACAAACAGATGTCGACGAAGGCATTATGGAATACTTCCAAGCTAGGAAAGCTAAATTGGAAAAAAAGCTGATGTGATAGAGGATCCCAAGCGAATGTTTTTGCTGAGTTTACTTCCTGATGTGAACGCTATGTCAGATCATCAAATGAGAACCTTCAAGCGCAGAGTTCTCGTTTTAGTAGATGAAATTCTACAAGAATCATCGAGTTCTCTGCAAAATTTAACAACACAGGAAAATGCAGAAAGGTTGGAGGCACAGGATATAATAATGACAGAAACCACACAAAACCGCTGTGGCCAGGATGGAGATCAATCGGTTCTCTTGACATATTATACATCAGTGCCAAATTTGTTAAACGAAGATGAAACATAACATTATGTTGTGACGCTTTTTGGATTTGTAATGTGTTTTGTAGTTTAAGTTTCTAAATAAAAATTACAACTAAATTAAAAGTATTTTCTTACCTCAACGTTATTAAAATTCTTTCGTCGGCGCTCACGCATTCACGCATGTTAGTATTCTTCTTCTGAATTGCCGGACATAACATTTCTACAAGATTTAAATAGCCATTTTTAGACATTCTGTAGAATGCCAAAAATTTTTTGTCTGATTCTTGCAGTTCTCTTGCTGCCACTGACAATCTGCAATTATTGGAAATATTATTCTCAATATAGGGGTGAACCCAAAATCTGCGACGATTCCTTCGGCGTCTGTAGAAATAATAAAAAACAACGTCATCGTCGTCGCTCGATTCACTAACCACATTTGCCATTTTTTAACAGCACTTGTACTTTTCAGCGCAGAAATAGCGGCAGTGACGGAAATAGTGAAATTTGAGTAGCGTGGTGTGCGACGCGTGGTTGCTAATTAGTTTGTAACTTCAGTTACTAACTGGTTCCGTCACGTTTCAGTAGCGCCGTGTGAGAATGGACTAAATGTCTAGTTAAATTATTTTTACGCAAAGCCTGATAATCACACTGATCACATTTAAACATATCAACATC
Source organism: Listronotus bonariensis (assembly GCA_014170235.1). Taxonomy (NCBI): domain Eukaryota; kingdom Metazoa; phylum Arthropoda; class Insecta; order Coleoptera; family Curculionidae; genus Listronotus; species Listronotus bonariensis. The sequence goes on along the minus strand of JACEGR010002226.1, from coordinate 6,205 downwards.
TTTCGTATTTTTATGCCTTAGAAGATGGCTCTTAAACTGCCTTTGTGCAAAGTTTATAACCACACTGATCACATTTTAAACATATTAACATCTCGGGAATTTTATGCCTGAGAAGATGTTTCTTTAAATTGCTTTTTTTGCAAAGACTGATATTCACACTGATCGCATTTAAACATATCAACATTCTTCGAGTTTTTTGTGCCTGAGAAATGCAACTTTAAATGATCTTTACGTAATGTTTTATAATCACATTGATTGCATTTAAACATAACATCTTCGAGATTTTGGTGTCTGAGAAGATGCGTCTCTTAAACTTTTTTGTGGACAGATTGAAATTTACAATGATCACATTAAACATTATAATATCTTCGATTTTTATGCCGGAGTAAATGTCTAGTTAAATTATGTTTACGCAAAGCCTGATAATCACACTGATCACATTTAAACATAGTCAACATCTTCGTATTTTTATGCCTTAGAAGATGACTATTTAAATTGTATTTGCAAAAAGCTCTTTGATAATCACACTGATCACATTTAAACATATTGGCATCGTTCGGGAATTTTGCATGCCCGGAGGAAGACGTTTCTTTAAATTGCTTTTTGCAAAGACCGATATTCACACCGATCGCATTTAAACATATCAACATCTTCGAGTTTTTTGTGCCTGAGAAATGCAACTTTAAACGACCTTTACGTAATGTTTTATAATCACATTGATTGCATTCCGAGCATAACATCTTCGAGATTTTGTGTTCGGAGAAGATGCGTCTTTAAACTTTTGTGATGTCAGATTGAAATTCTTACAATGATCACATTTAAACATTATAATATCTTCGGGATTTTTATGCCGGAGTAAATGCCCAGTTAAATAGAAGGGTAGCGCAAAAGCCTCGATGGTCACACTGATCACATTTAAACATATCAACATCTTTCTGTAGTTTTATGCCTTTAGAAGATGACTATTTAAATTGTATTTGTAAAAAGTTTGATAATCACACTGATCACATTTAAACATATTAACATCTTTCGGGAATTTTATGCCTGAGAAGATGTTTCTTTAAATTGCTTTTTGCAAAGACTGATATTCACACTTTATTATTGTAAACAAACTATGTTTAGCTGCTCATTTTTTTGTTTTTAGGATATTAAGTAATTGTATTAGTCAAGAGAAACTTAATGAGAGAGGTCTCGAGAATAATCGTCAAGAAATACCAAAACGGAACTTGAGGCACAAATCTGTAAAAAGCAGTTTGGATAAGAATATTACCATGTTTAAATGCGATCAATGTGATTATCAAACTTTTTACAAACACAATTTAAATAGTCATCTTAGGCATAAAAGTCCTAAAGATGTTGATATGTTTAAATGCGATCAGTGTGGTTATAAAAACTTTGCACAAAGGCAGTTTAAAGAGCCACCTTCTAAGGCATAAAAATACGAAAGATGTTGATATGTTTAAATGTGATCAGTGTGATTATCAGGCTTTGCGTAAAAATAATTTAACTAGACATTTACTCCGGCATAAAAATCCTGAAGATATTATTATGTTTAAATGTGATCATTGTAAATTTCAATCTGTCCACAAAAAGTTTAAAGACGCATCTTCTCAGACACAAAAATCTCGAAGATGTTGTTATGTTTAAATGCAATCAATGTGATTATAAAACTTTGCGTAATGATAATTTAAAGTTGCATTTTCTCAGGCACAAAAACTCGAAGATGTTGATATGTTAAAATGCGATCAGTGTGAATATCAGTCTTTGCAAAAAGCAATTTAAAGAGACATCTTCTCAGGCATAAAAATCCCGAAGATGTTAATATGTTTAAATGTGATCAGTGTGGTTATAAAACTTTGCACAAAGGCAGTTTAAAGAAGCATCTTCTTAGGCATGAAAACCCGGAAAATGTTGATATGTTTAAATGTGACCAGTGTGATTATAAAACTTTGCACAAAGGCAGTTTAAAGAGCCATCTTCTAAGGCATAAAAATACGAAAGATGTTGATATGTTTAAATGTGATCAGTGTGATTATCAGGCTTTGCGTAAACATAATTTAACTAGACATATACTCCGGCATAAAAATCCCGAAGATATTATAATGTTTAAATGTGATCATTGTAAATTTCAATCTGTCCACAAAAAAGTTTAAAGACGCATCTTCTCAGACACAAAAATCTCGAAGATGTTATGTTTAAATGCAATCAATGTGATTATAAAACAGTTACGTAAAGATCATTTAAAGTTGCATTTTCTCAGGCACAAAAAACTCGAAGATGTTGATATGTTTAAATGCGATCAGTGTGAATATCAGTCTTTGCAAAAAGCAATTTAAAGAAACATCTTCTCAGGCATAAAATTCCCGAAGATGTTAATATGTTTAAATGTGATCAGTGTGATTATCAAACTTTTTACAAATACAATTTAAATAGTCATCTTCTAAGGCATAAAAATACGAAAGATGTTGATATGTTTAAATGTGATCAGTGTGATTATCAGGCTTTGCGTAAACATAATTTAACTAGACATTTACTCCGGCATAAAAATCCCGAAGATATTATAATGTTTAAATGTGATCATTGTAAATTTCAATCTGTCCACAAAAAAGTTTAAAGACGCATCTTCTCAGACACAAAAATCTCGAAGATGTTATGTTTAAATGCAATCAATGTGATTATAAAACATTACGTAAAGATCATTTAAAGTTGCATTTTCTCAGGCACAAAAAACTCGAAGATGTTGATATGTTTAAATGCGATCAGTGTGAATATCAGTCTTTGCAAAAAGCAATTTAAAGAAACATCTTCTCAGGCATAAAATTCCCGAAGATGTTAATATGTTTAAATGTGATCAGTGTGATTATCAAACTTTTTACAAATACAATTTAAATAGTCATCTTCTAAGGCATAAAAATACGAAAGATGTTGATATGTTTAAATGTGATCAGTGTGATTATCAGGCTTTGCGTAAACATAATTTAACTAGACATTTACTCCGGCATAAAAATCCCGAAGATATTATAATGTTTAAATGTGATCATTGTAAATTTCAATCTGTCCACAAAAAAGTTTAAAGACGCATCTTCTCAGACACAAAAATCTCGAAGATGTTATGTTTAAATGCAATCAATGTGATTATAAAACATTACGTAAAGATCATTTAAAGTTGCATTTTCTCAGGCACAAAAAACTCGAAGATGTTGATATGTTTAAATGCGATCAGTGTGAATATCAGTCTTTGCAAAAAAGCAATTTAAAGAAACATCTTCTCAGGCATAAAATTCCCGAAGATGTTAATATGTTTAAATGTGATCAGTGTGGTTATAAAACTTTGCACAAAGGCAGTTTAAAGAGCCATCTTCTAAGGCATAAAAATACGAAAGATGTTGATATGTTTAAATGTGATCAGTGTGATTATCAGGCTTTGCGTAAAAATAATTTAACTAGACATTTAGTCCATTCTCACACGGCGCTACTGAAACGTGACGGAACCAGTTAGTAACTGAAGTTACAAACTAATTAGCAACCACGCGTCGCACACCACGCTACTCAAATTTCACTATTTCCGTCACTGCCGCTATTTCTGCGCTGAAAAGTACAAGTGCTGTTAAAAAATGGCAAATGTGGTTAGTGAATCGAGCGACGACGATGACGTTGTTTTTTATTATTTCTACAGACGCCGAAGGAATCGTCGTAGATTTTGGGTTCACCCCTATATTGAGAATAATATTTCCAATAATTGCAGATTGTCAGTGGCAGCAAGAGAACTGCAAGAATCAGACAAAAATTTTTGGCATTCTACAGAATGTCTAAAAATGGCTATTTAAATCTTGTAGAAATGTTATGTCCGGCAATTCAGAAGAAGAATACTAACATGCGTGAATGCGTGAGCGCCGATGAAAGAATTTTAATAACGTTGAGGTAAGAAAATACTTTTAATTTAGTTGTAATTTTTATTTAGAAACTTAAACTACAAAACACATTACAAATCCAAAAAGCGTCACAACATAATGTTATGTTTCATCTTCGTTTAACAAATTTGGCACTGATGTATAATATGTCAAGAGAACCGATTGATCTCCATCCTGGCCACAGCGGTTTTGTGTGGTTTCTGTCATTATTACATCCTGTGCCTCCAACCTTTCTGCATTTTCCTGTGTTGTTAAATTTTGCTGAGAACTCGATGATTCTTGTAGAATTTCATCTACTAAAACGAGAACTCTGCGCTTGAAGGTTCTCATTTGATGATCTGACATAGCGTTCACATCAGGAAGTAAACTCAGCAAAAACATTCGCTTGGGATCCTCTATCACATCAGCTTTTTTTTCCAATTTAGCTTTCCTAGCTTGGAAGTATTCCATAATGCCTTCGTCGACATCTGTTTGTTGTTTTCTTTTACGACTACGACGGTCTTTAAAGCCGCTATCAGTGCTTTGAGGAGATGGGCTTGGGAGAGGACATGACATAGGAGACGGTGAAAGAACTGATGATGTAGATGCTGTTGGGAGAGGACATGACATGGGTGAAGGTGATAGGTCTGATGATGGAGATGATATTGAAAGAGGACATGATATAGGTGTAGGTGATGGGTTTGCTGGCGAATCGCCGGCTTCTTCGTAACATTCATGATCAGTCATCTCAGCAATAACCTCCTGAGGAATGTTTGGTATATTTCCAGATACATTCGCATTCAGCGTTCTTATAAATGGGATTGTAAATTGCATACAATCTGTTAAATAGTATGGTTTCTTCTTTTTTGCGGAAGAGCCACTTGGAGCCGGTTTCGTGTGGCGGACAAATACCGCGCGTAGATTTTTCCATTTCTCTTTACACTGACTTGCTGAAACAAAAGAAAAACTTTATTAATTTTTTGCAGGTACTTAGCAACTGGAGATACATTTGTGAATATCGGATTCTATTTTGCCAGAGGAGACAATACGGTCTCACTTATTATTGCAGAAACTACAGTTATTATATGGAATGTCCTGAATGAAACTTATATGCCAAATCCGAACATAGCTCAATGGAAGAACATATCAGAACGGTATCGTTTGTTATGGAATTTGCCTAATTGTATTGGTTCGTTGGACGGAAAACATATCCGAATAGAAAAATTCCCTAATTCTGGATCAAGTAACTTTAACTACAAATCATACCATTCTATAGTGTTGATGGCATGTAGTGACGCTGACGGGATATTTACATTAATTGAATGTGGTTATGCCGGCAGAAACAGTGATGGTGGCATATTTCGTGCTTCTGCCATCAAACATTGGATAGAAAATGATAGTCTGAACATTCCGGCACCCTCAAGTTTACCAAATGATGGATGTAATTTTCCCTACTATTTTGTAGGTGACGAGGCGTTTCCTCTGAAACGCTATTTAATGAGACCATATCCGCAAAGAACTTTGGACAATGTAAAAAGAGTGTTTAATTATAGATTAAGCCGAGGGAGAAAAACAGTTGAATGTGCATTTGGCATGATGGCTGAAAAATTTGCAGTGTTAGGAAGTCCTATCCGATGTCATGACCCAGAGAAAGTTACTAATATTGTAAAATCAGTATGTATATTACACAATTACGTACGGAAGAGAGAAGGCATTCAGTACAATCCACAACAATTTGAAGCAAATCGAGAATTGGTGCCAGATTCAATACCAGCTCCACAGAATCTTCAAATAACAGCGCTATCTTCGGCATATAATTTGAGAGATTACCTAGCCAACTATTTTATAACACCACATGCAGCCTTACCGTGGCAATGGAATTATATTTTATGAAATAAAATATTTTTTACTAAAGAATAGTTTACATACCTGTCAGATTAACCACTTTTCCCACTGCAGTCCACGCTTTTTCCGTTATATCCTTACGCGAATATTCCGCTAATTTGTAATTGTACAAGCACGGATACTTCTCTACTTCTTGTACAAATTTAATGTTTGTAATTTGCTCATTCATCTTCTTGATCTCAAAATACTTTCAAAAACCATTGATCGAACGGCGCGTCTCTCCAAGTAACCAGTAGCGCGGATACTGCATGTTGCGTCGCGGGGAATCGGTTGCAAACCCGTTCCAAACCGATTAGTGACCAATCGCGTCGTGTGCGAGCCGCTATGGTATTATATGAGCAGTGACGCTTAAGTAACTGGTTACTAATTAGAGTTTGTAACTGGTCTCTTTTGAGTAGCTCCGTGTGAGA